>JJRW01S0013905.1:14102-26849 GCA_001188405.1 Loxosceles reclusa | reverse complement strand
AATTAGATGATTGTGAGTCTCTGTTCGTGCGCCATTTTGTAAAGAAAAGTTGTCGACGCCGGGATTCGAACCCGGAACGTTCAACTTCGGTGGAAACTCTTTAACGGTTAAGCTACGCCGACGGGGTAACTGAGTAGCTTATATTGAAGTCGTTTGTGGGTGGACATTACATTGGGAAACGGAATTAACCATCTTATCTGGCCCGCGAGTTATCTGCCTTTTTTTTTTCACGATCTTATCTTTTTTCCTATGCCACTTTGAATCTTTGTGCAATTCAAACATTTAAGAGTTTTGCCGACGCAATCTCTCCGTCATCTGACTTTGTTGACACCTTTACCTTCTGGCTGCTCTTATTGCCCCAGCAGCAGCGAAGATGTAACAAAATGGGCCTATGTGCTCTAATGAGTTTTCGACTCTCAGTTTCTCATGGGTAAAAGGGTCTGTTTGACCCACACGATGACCTTCATTTTCATTTTCTCTCTGAACTTATCCTTGCGTTTCTTTGCTTTTCTCTAATTTTATTACATCAATATTTGTCAAAACACAGTTTTGAACTAAGAGGTATGAATATTGATTGATTAAGGTTTTGTCACTGGTCTGCAGCTAGAAATTGGACGACAACGGACAAACGGAATCAGCCAAGAGTCGCGACGGTTCGACCATCACCTATGGCCTTCATCATTCGCTTGTTGAAGGCCATAGGTGATAGCCGAAACGTCCCGACTCTTGGTTGATTCCGTTTGCACGTTATCATCCAATTTGTAGTTGCAGACCAGTGACAAAACCTTAATGACTAACCCTGGTCATTCTTTCTTTCCTGATCTAGGTATGACTATGTTGCACGTAACCGGAAGGTACTATTAACCGCGTGTATAACGCGGTTATTAACGACAATATAAACTGTAGTCAAGTGTATGGTAAATGAATTATCAAGTAAATGCGTAAAGAAAAAAGTTTGTTAATCCACGTCATTCTGATCTAAATTAATCCTAAATCACGAGAGAATTGTATATTATTAACGTACTTCAGTATCATTTAAGTTTGCAGAAAATTTACATTCCAGTTTGCAAAAAACGCGATATTTTATGTGACTTGTGTTTCGTAAACAATTGTAATTTTTAACTCGATTATTAGGCCCGATCACGAAACAAGGGAGCCCAATGTCTTGTTCAAGAAGCCAAAGCACCACAAAGGATCTATTTACTGTTTGGCATGGAATGCAACTGGAGATTTGTTGGCCACAGGCTCAAACGACAAAACCATCAAGCTCATGAAATTTAATCCATCTACATTTCACATCGAAGGTAAGATTTCACTACGTGTTTTACATAATAGAAATGCAAACAATGTCTTATACATTTCCAGTTTATTCTGACTGAACGCATCATATTAATAGCATAGTTGCCTCTCGGAGAACACTGTATGTCAGGTATTTTAGCTCCCAAAGAAAAGAATGCACCAGTTGAGATAGAGAAAGCCCAAATTTGCATATGACAAACGTCTTTTACAGCAAAGAAACCGTCGTTCAGTTGGGTCGTTGTATCATAATCCACTGAAGAGTGTTCGCAAAGGAAAAAAAGACAGTCCTGATGTTGTCTTTTAGGATGAGCTGGATTATATCACTAGGTGAGCATATGCCCAGCTCCACTTCCATTGAAGATTCACGGAGATCACACTAGAGCATGAACCCCATAATCTTACCATATATTGACACCAGAATTGTCAAAACTGCCAACAATCCTAGACATATATTGAACTATTTGAAAAGTTATATTTTTTAACGTTTCCTTCATGTGGTCTACATACCTTGGGGATATTGCAGGGTAGTAATGCTTAACCATTGCGTCGCATAACTATTTTCGAGTTTATCTTTCAGGAATCGATGATGAACCTCCGTTCTTCAGATGAGTTTTTATGCGTGAGTTTTTTCAAATAGACCTCGTATACTTTTACAATATATACCAGATAAGCATTGTAAGATTCTCCCCACAAAATACATCGAAAATAAGCTGCCCAAATGACCCTGCCTAGATTGACCGGTGAAGCGGTCGCTCTAGATTTTACTGGGTGGACCCATGTTACTTCCAGGACGACGACGCCAGCTGTCATGTTGCTACGTCCACTGCCATCGCGGACGTAGCAACATGACATTGGTATGGTGACAATGGGGTTAATAGAATGATCTCTCTCTCTCTCTCTCTTCTCTCTCTCTCTGGCTTGCCCAGAGCCCGAATCTTAACCCTATCGAGGATATGTGGGATGACTTGGCGCGTCGACTTAATGGGTGCCCCCGCCGTCTGAAACCCGTGAAGGAACTCACCTCTCTTTTCCAAGCCCAGTGAAAGGACCTAGCGCTAGCCGTCGTACAAGAACTGGTGAAAAGTACGCCCTGGAGGATCACAGCTGTAATCGCCGCTTGTGGAGGCTCAAGCAGCTACTGAAGGTGAAAAAATTTCGTTTTCCTTTTTTATCACAGGTGTCCAATTACTTGTTTGTTAATGTGTTTATGTTTGAATAAAAGATAACTCTATGATTCGAATTTCTCATGAAACTTGAATGTTTACCATTAAAATTAAAAGGTATTTTGAGAAAATTTATCACGCGTAAAAAAGTGATGAAAGAATGTTTTTTTACTTCTAACCATTGAAAACTGTGTTCAACAAGCAATTGGTGGCTTTAGAAGTGCTTCTAAAACTTAAGAACTTTAAATATTTGCGAAAAATGTCGAAAATGTCATTATTCTTTTAAACAACCTGATAGTAATATTTTGAATGCAAGATTCAGGTTTACCCACATAGCACAGAAATTTGCAGAGACATTTCAGCGACGTTACAACTCTACATTCTTGTCATGTGACATTTCCGACGTTTCTGCAACGCCGAATCCAATATAACATTGTTACGAAGTCACATGAAGATGGTCGCTGTAACAAGTTTGCATAAAATCACGTTATTACATCAGTACTCTCTATAAGTCGAACAAAGTCTACTAGTTATGCATTGTTTGACTTACAGATATTTGCGCTGTTACAACGTAATTTTTATGTGATGTGATAGCAGTAATCCTTGATGCCATAATGATGCCATATTTTATAAGATTCTCCCCACAAGAGACATCGAAATAAGCTGTCCAGAGACCTGTCGGCGTAGCTTAACCGGTAAAGCCGTCACTCCGGAAATGACAGATCCGTTGTTTCGAATCCTTGTGTCGACAAAAGGGCGAGTTTTCTTTACAATTGTGTGAAACATTTTTGAATCGTCAGATGTCATGTGACTAGTTTTATACCCTGGCTTATAGACAGCCCACTGATTAGAAATAGAAATTATCTTTCCAAATTCTGCCTTGAGCTCTCTTAAAATACTAAAAATTTCTTTCCGGGTTAGCTTTCCGGCGGAGAAGTGAAACGCTTGAATCTAGTCCCCCGATAAAGGGATATCACTAGAGGGGATGGTCCGTTTCGAAGAACAATGATATCACAAGCTCTGCTTTACACAATCAGCGGGAACCGGAGGGAACACGGTCGACCTCAAAATCAGTCCTCCTCCCGATGTTAGGACTCATCGCCGGTTTGGAGAACGGTGCTAGATCCGGATTTCGTTCTGCCGTTTTAGAGTCACTTGCTCTTTCTTTGGAGTTCTATGACTCCTGTCAATGTAGGTTGGTACAAGTCTCCCATGGGAGCTTGCACCGCTTGCTCCAAGCCGGAATTAGGCTAGTGCTAGCTCGATCTGCTTTTCAGTGCACTTAAAGATCAATTTGCTCTGCGTCTCAATTTAGAACTCTCTCTTAAACTAGACTGAGCCGCGATGTCGGCTTCCCCAACGTCTGCTCGTGGCATACACGGCCTCACCGTAAGAACACGCGTGTCAAAGGACTTTTTCTTAGTTTTTCTCAGTCGACTTAAGTCGATCACGCGAAATATAGGTTGCCAAGTATGCCAAGTAACTGCATGGACTGCCGCTCCCCGGTAATCCCTTGAGAGATATGTTCTGTCACTTTGCGATGCGTCTCTCTACAAATGCTGCCCCCCAACGCGGGTCAAACGTTGGATGGGTCCTCCAAAAGCAAATGTGTGGTGGCATACAATCAAAAACTATAAATAGTAATCAACTATGTGTAATGCTCAGAGTACTATTTACATTGATAGGCCCCCTCACACGACGTCTGAATGTCTATGTACGAATGAATGTCTATATACTACACTCAATGTAATGGGAATATCTATATATTACACTCAACGTAATGAATATCTATGTATTACAATGTAATGAATATCTATGTATTACACTCAGTGTAATGGGAATGTCTATGTATTACACTCAGTGTAATGGGAATGTCTATGTATTACACTCAATGTAATGAATTCGTATGTATTACACTCAGTGTCGGACTTTATAACAAAGCCGATGGTCGAGCTAGTGCTCCCCAATCTGTCCCGCTTAACTTTCTAAAACGGTGTCGTCACGCTCCGAGAGACACCAACAAGTTGACGCACCTACGACGCTTACTCTGGCAACCCACCAAGAGTACTTCAAGTCCCGCTGCATTCTGGCCTCCCAGGTTCCATCTGCAGTTTATCGTCGACCTCCCGCCTCAGTTCAGCCTTCCAGCCCGGTGCTCGATAGATACTTACCTTGAGCATCAAGTTAGGCACTTGCCTGGCCTCTGACCGAGTGCCGGAGTCGCCGGCTTCAGTCTCTCTCTGTGTCGCCTACGTTCTACACAGCCAGAGGAGAGTGTGCCCTCTGGCGTACTTGGGGGATGCACAAGAGTACCCACTATACGACGATGTCTCCAAGTCTCCGGTACACTCCACAACACCGATTAGCTATCCCGAAGGCGTGACTTTCATTTACTCGAGAGTATGACCCCAAAGGTTATAACGTTTGGGAATGCAATGTAGATGCCACAACACTTTACCCTTGGTGGGGAAAAGACAATAAATAAAGGCAGCTCATCTCTGTGTACCGCTCACTATTTAGCCCCAGTGTGAGAGTATGAGGGACACTGGAGTACCCGGGGCGCACGTGGACGTTGTCCTGATGTATACCGCGTCGGTCACTTGCTTGGTTCCGATCCCACTAGGATGCGGTGGCAGAGGAACGGTAGTGTAGCGCCCCGAAAAAGGGGTTATCGCTACAGAGATGCCCCGTTCCGAAGAACATTCACTTCATAACTGTGCTTCGTAGAATCAGCGGGGACCGGAGGGAACCCGGCCAACATTTAACAGCATTTAATACATTAAAAGCATTTAGCTCTTAATGTATTAGAATAGCTCTTAGAGATGCATTGAGAGCATTTAGCTCTTAATGTGTTAGAATAGCTCTTAGAGATGCATTGAGAGCATTTAGCTCTGCAAAATCTTTAAGAACTCTCTCAATAACTAGCCTGAGCCGCGATGTCAACTCCTCCTTAGTCTGTTCGTGGCAGACACGGCCTCTCCGTAAAACGCGTTTGACTTTCTCTCAAGACTTTTCTAAGTCTTCCATATATATTAATCTCGCCAGAATACTGCCAACTCTCAGCTTCGACTTCCGTTCTTTCAATAAAATCGCGTGAGGAGTTGAGACTCTCTGCAATGCTGCTCCGAAATAAATCTCCTCCAACGCAGGGCAACGTTGGATGGGACCACCAAAGACAAATGTGCTGTGGGTTCAGACACACATAATTAAACACTAAGTAGTAACTATGGCGATGCTAAGAGTACTGTCTACAGAGATATCCCCCCCCCCTCACACCACGTCTGAATGTCACTTTATAACTTTACGCTCGGTGTCGAACTCTGTAGAAAGCCGACGGTCGAGCTTATTGGTCGAGAAAAGTCGGTTGCGCTTGACTTTTTCGAGACTGACGCCTCCGAGAAACACCCGACAATAGTCTGGCCACTGACTTGTGTCAGTGTCGCCGGCTATTCCAAGTATCCCTCAGACCTTTGGCCTTCTAGCCTTAGGCAACGTGAACGCGCTGTAAGTAAACCATTACCGAGGCTTTCAGCTCAAACCTAAGAGACACCCACCTTGGGAGCCAAGTCAGACACTTGCCTGATTTCTGACAGAGTGTCATATTTAAAGTTTGGGCAACCCAGTCAGACGCCCGTTGCAGAGGGCAACGACTACTAAAACGTACCGACTTACTGGTTACCACAACACTAACCAAGTTTCGAGAGACTAGGCTTTACGGAGGTCACATACTCCGTTAACACCGGTTTTGGCCACTGGAACCTACAGCGACCCGGTACTTCTCCCGCTCACTACTTGTCACCAGCGAAAGAACCAATAAGACGCTGGAGTAAACCCAAGGCGCGCGTGGACGCGTAGTGAGTTGGTCATTTGCTCTGTTCCTGGTCTACCAGGATCCCGGTTTACCTCCTACTATCCGGTGGCGAAGATTCCGCTCAGACCCTTCAAGTCCTTGGCAGGGGCAATCCGGAAAGTACAGCTCATAAAAATAAAATCTTCTCAGGAAAAGATTGAAAAGAATAGGAGCTTTCTTCGGAAAGCTCAGACCGCCTCTCCAACCAGAACCCGTCACGAACCAAGAGTCTGCACACTTGTCTATCTCGCGACAGACAACAATTGTCATCATTTTAGCCGTAATAATACGTTTCCAGACTACACCACGTGGCGAGACTATCACTCAGTCTCAGGCATGGCCGGACGTGGGCAGCCCAGGATACGGAAGCAGAAATTATTTAGTATTTGTAATGCGCTCGGGACTGGGAAAGAGAATTTCTCTTTCTAGGCATGTGACTCGATTGTGGAGTTGTGACGTCGCTGCAACATCCCTGCAACTTTCCGTGCTATGTGTACAGTACTCTCAAAACTAATTAGATAAGCAAACCGACGGTTTCTCGAGAGCGATAGTCTCATGCTGATCACAGTTGTCAATGATATTACAAGTTGCAAATCTGTATGGAAAATTACATTTGTTTCAAAAAATAAAATTATTTATTTCTATACTAAGAAACTATGATTGTTTATATTGTATTAGTGAAATTTTATATTTCTACACAGATGTCGCTGCTCCTTTGACGATGCATGGCGGAACTGTTCGAGATATGTGCTTCATGGAAGATCTAAGTAACCGATCAAATCTCCTGATAAGTGGCGGCTCCGGGGATAACAAAATATATGTCACTGACTGCGAGACAGCTATGCCCTTTCAAGCACTAACAGGACACACTGGTAAGGATTACAATAAAACGGTAATTTTTTTTTTTTTTTGTCCTTAGACCTTTATAATGCCCTACTTGAAGTTCCGGCTAACTGAGGGTTTTGAGCATGAGGCTCGGGCATTATATCTGAATTTAAGTCAAAAGTAGTATACTAACTGTACTAAAATCACCTTAATTTAAAGAATTTTTAGTTTATTTTAATTAACACTTTAATTGTAATCAGTTAAGTCTGGCCTTTTTAAATATGGCTTAAATAAACTTTAATTTGTACTTATCTGACAATGAACCGACTTGTACCCAACACACAATTTAGTTGGCCTTTTCGTCATAAGTATGCAGACACAGAATACAGGAAGGCCGTTGAAAACTTATGTTCCTTCTCTATGCCAATCTAAATTTACATCACATAAAGGGCGCTAATCTTAGTGCTTAATTTTATGTCGTAGAAATGTTTGAAATCGATGTTTCAATGTTTGATGTCGTAGAAAATTTTATGTCGTACATGAATTTGAATCACACCTCTAAAGTCAAAAACAGTGGAACTCGTAACAATATAAGTACGTGCACGATGCTAAGAAAAACCCGCTTGGCACGCAAAACCAAAGTAGCAGAACAGCGTATCTGCTGCGAGTGAAAATATCGTCTCACGCTTCAAGTTAACGTTGCTTGTTTTTGTATTGTAATGCCCACCCACAAAAGACTTAAAAATAAGCTTGGATAGACAAGAGTCAGCGTAGCTTAACTGGTTAAAGCGTCTCTCAGGAGTAGAACGTTCCGGGTTCGATTCCCGGCGTCGACAATAAGTCAAGACTTTCTTTACAAATGGCGCCCGAACAGGGACACACACTAGTGGCCAAGGACCCAACCGTTAGGTCCACCAATCGAGGTCAGGTCGTTATCCTGACCTCTCTTTCAAGTGGGGGAGGGTGTAATGCCCACCCACAAAAGACTTAAAAATAATCTTGGGTAGACAAGAGTCGGCGTAGCTTAACTGGTTAAAGCGGCTTTCCGGAGTAGAACGTTCCAGGTTCGATTCCCGGCGTCGACAATAAGTCAAGACTTTCTTTACAGTATGTTTGCTTGGCAACCGTCAAATGACGTTGCGTCTCCCTTATCTCTTTCTCGTTCTAGTGGAAGCGTCGTAAGCAAGTTATTACGTTTCGCATCGCGGTTAGTAAAAATGTTAATTTAAGGGTAGGGAAAGGTTAATAGTCGTTACATCTTTACCTTATCGTCGAGTTTTAATTGCAAGAGATAGCTTATGATTAGCAAAGAAAATTTAATAAATTTTTATTTAATGAACTTCAGGCATACACAAACATTCCGTGATCCTTTTCGCGTCGCATTACAATTTCAATGCATGAACATATTGATAAACCAACGAATGCAGGATTATCTTTTCAGATTGTATTCAGCATCGGATTTTAAAACAAATTTCAATTGAATTGAACTGAATAGCACAGCAAATATTTAGAAAATATGGAGAACATATAATAAAAGTTCCACATCCCCATGTAATTAAACTTCCATACCATATTAGCACGGCCAATTGGCGCCAAGAGTGCCTGGTAACCGTGTTAAATACAAGTATATTATTTCAATTTATTGTCATTCACACACACACACACACACGCAAGTACACACACACACACACATCATCATCATCATCAGCAGCAGCAGCCTTTATCGATCCCCTGCAGGATGAAGGCCTCTTGAAGATTTCTCCAACAGTTACGATCCATAGCCCTCCTTTTTCCAAATTTGCTCCTGCAAATTTGTTAATCTCGTCCACTCATCTCGTATGTGGCCGCTTTCTAGGACGTTTCCCATTTTTCGGCAACCAGTCAAGAACTTGCATTGTTCATTTATTATCATGCCTTCTAATGATGTACCCAGCCCACTTCCATTTCAGCTTCATTATGCATGTGATTATGTCGAAGATTCTCGTCTGTTGCCTCACCCAAGTATTTATTTTCCGATCTCTCCTTATAATACCCAGCATTCATCTTTCCATACTACTTTGTGCTTATATGCCTATACCAGCGTGTAGGAAAAATAACATTTAGTTATTTCCCGCTTCAAAAAGCATTTGCTTCTTTAAAATGCAACTACCCACTAAATTTCCGAAGTAAAAAGTCACACAGTATGTGCTTGATTCTAGAGAGCATAGCTCTTTATCCACATATACACAATCCATACTGATTTGTCATTGTCAGACCTCCTTTGAATGTATCTTCATCAATCATTATAGTTCTGCTACTTTCTGTCAACAATTCTACCTTCAACTGCATATATAATAAGTATACTCAACGTAATATGTTTTTTACTCAGCGTAATATGTAATTTGTATACTCAGCGTAATATGTAATTTGTATACTCAGCGTAATATGTAATTTGCAAACTCAACGTAATACGAACGTTGTAATAAGAGCTATAACACTGTAATATGTTAAGTTTATTAAAGTTCAGTTCAGTTCAATCCATACGTAGCATCACTCTTTCTTTTGAGAGGATTGCATAAGTATGATGGCCGGACGTGTTTAACGTCGCTTCCACTTCCCCGTCGTAATGAAGACGAGACGTTTCATGCTCATCGCGCTACTTACCAAATAATCTAATTCAGGCGGAAGCCAACTTTCGTTAACCGATCGGCCAACTTATTGCCCAGAATGACGCAATAACTGCTAACCTGCAGGAATTCGACATTATATCTACTACACTGTAGGCTCACTGTTCTCCCAAGATCCCAGAGGAATTAAATTTCTCAGTTTCTCCCGATATTGCTGAAGACCGACATACTGTCGGTTGAAAACCGCACGCCCGTATTCGGAGACATTTCTCCCACCTATTCCACCTCTGTTTGAAGGACCATAGCTTTTGCTTGAAAGACGGTTGCTTCACCGTTAAGAAAGAAGTTCAAGGAATGCATCCTAACTTTGTCGCTGAACACGCAAAAAGCACCTTCCATGTTGCTGACCTCCTTTGAACTATCAGTGAAGATTTCGTGCCCCTCATCCAGCTGATTTCCAAGGGTTCACGAACAGATCGGGAATTCATCTGGCTGTTCGTTTCAGGATTCTATGTCTCGTTCTTGTAGCTCCTCCATATTTTCCATATGAAAGGAGAGAAGTCGTATCTTTGGTTCCCTGAACAAGGCGGCTTCCCGTGAAATTGCCAAATCTAAGGGCGCTACGTTTGCTGATACACAGGGTGTAGTTAGAACAGTGGTTCTCAAATGCGGTCAGCCGCCATCTTTGAAGATTTCATTTACCAGTTTTGTCGCTTTTGTTAGTGCAGTCGCGAAAGTTGTATCGCTAGAGAACCATTAATCTAGAGTTGGTTTAGAAAGTGATATTGCTAAACGGAAAACTGGCAAAGGGAAAGCTACCTCTTAATAAATTAAGGAGTTCCATATAGAGATCCAGTACCAGTTGATTGATAGATAAATGGACACTGGCTAGCTTTAGAATATTGCAAACCTCATTGAACACCCACTTTTATTGAAACCATAGCAGACACTGAATATTATGAATATTATCTGAGGTGGAAAATTACTGCGCAGTATGTAGTTTTTTTTTGCCGTTTTACCGCATCCGACAAGAATTTATTTTCACCTTAACACAGGATTAAAAATTCAGTTATAATTCAGTTAAAAATTCAGTTATATATATATCAGAATTTTGCAAGTGGGGTAAGAGTATTATGTGCACCTTGAAGACTTGTTGGCTCGTTCCTGGTCTAGAGTCGCACTTTACCTGTTATTATCTGCCAAGTTTCCTCCACAAAAGACTTCGAAATTAAGCTTCCCAAATAAACGTCGGCGTAGCTTAAAAGTCAAAGCGGTCTCTCCGGACCTGACAGATCCATCGTTCGAATTCCGGCGTCGGCAAAAAGGAAGTTTTTTATTCCAATGGTGCCCGAACTTATGGACTCAAACTAGCGGCCAAGGATCCAACCTTTAAGTCCACCACTCGAAGTTAGGTCGGTGTTCTGACCTCTCTCTCAACGTGGGAGAAGATGTAAGGTTTCCCACGAAAGACTTCAAAAATTAAGCTTCCCAAATAAACGTCGGCGTAGCTTAAAAGGCAAAGCGGTCTCTCCGGAGCTGACAGATTCGTGGTTTGAATCCCGGCGTCGACAAAAAGAAACTTTTTCATTACAACTCCATATAACCAATTAAAATATACGTGAACGATCTATATATGAAAAAAATTATCGTCAGATGACATGTCGATGCGTGAATTTTGTGAGATCCTCCCTCCCCCATACACACAAAATATATAGGTAATAAGTTTCCCGGGTACCTGTCGGCGTACCTCAATTGGTAAAGCGGTCTCTCCGGAGCATACAGATTCAAGTTCCGGCTACGTCAAATGGGAGTTTGTTACATTGGTACCCGAAATCACAAGTTTTCAGACAATTCTGATCAAGAGACCAGGGCATGAAATGAAAGGTTTTCTGTGCTTTCTTATGAAATCACTGGTGTTTATAATTGCCTTGTACTGAGTATGTTTGATCTCGGTCTGAGTAGCAATTTTGTCTTTTAGCGACAAAATCTAACGCGACAATAATGCCGTGGCACGCAAATATCTAATCCATTTGACCTCGGGAAGCAGTAGTGACTCGTCAACTGTTGCGGTAATGACCCATTGTCGTTTATGGAGTAACTTCATGTTCACAGTGAAGCTACAAAAAAGCTGCCACGATAATGGCAGGTGGAAGTAAGTCTCACACTTGTTTGTTGTTTTTCCTGATGTTGACTAAAAACGATTCTTCCGTGATCAAGGTCAAACGTAATGTCTCGCGTAACTGTATACTGCTTATCTGTGGTGTTCGTTTGCATCGTGTTTCTGTCTCATTTTGTATCATTAGCGTAGAAAGTTTCGCTCCATTGATTGCCTTCAAGAAAGCTTTTTGCGTCCTTAAACCTTTCAGCAAAAGTGTGTAATTAGAGAAAACTAGGCACACGTTTTGTAAATATTGACATGCTGTTGTGTTTACTAAAATGCATCTCCTATTTTATGCTTTAAACGAGTTTCTTTCTTGCGTAGATTATATATGTCCGAGATTGTTTTGGCATTTCCAGACCTGCTGGAAACTGGAAATTTTATATGAGGGAAGAAACTGACATCTACATTATGCAGCAAATTATAAATAGTGAGATATTTTCAAAACGGAGTTATTGCATTTAAATTAACATTTTTCGTGCCTTATTCCGTTCTAGGCGAATATTCGTTAACCATTGTTGGCAACTTTCAAGCGTAGTAGTTAACACTGTAAGTCGCTGCTGAACAGTACCGGCTAATATAGCATGAGAAATAACAGGTCTAACATCAAAATTAAAGTTCTGAGCACCAACGGTGTTAGATAATAAACTTTCAGAGTCCTTTAGACTCTTAACCCTGCATGAGCGCTTCGAACTCATGTTTTACAGTGCTTAATTAAATTCGAAAACAGAAATTGCAATAACAACTAATAAATATCCAACTTAATTAACTTAATTATAGCAAACTAGCTATTGAAGGAAACACAAGTAAAATTTAAACAACTCGCTTATTGCTCACAAACAAAAT
>JJRW01S0013899.1:44890-55084 GCA_001188405.1 Loxosceles reclusa | reverse complement strand
GTGGTTGGTAGATAGAAAATTGGTTAGTGAAGAGTGGGTGGGGGTTTTGATAAAGATGCGGGGATACGTAGTGTTGTAATGGCAATAGAGATCAATAATGACTGGTGATAATTCAGAAAATTTTAATGACATTGTTGGTGAGCTCTCATAAAATTCCGGAATGGAGAGGTCTTAAATTCTACAGGAAGAAGTAGGGTGGGAATAGTATCGTTGGATTCCATTCAAATACCATTCAAAGTAATCAGGTTGTCGACCAATCGGCTATTGAGTTTTCAGCCCATTGGTTGTTGGCCAGTCATCCCGGTCCCACCCATAACTAGTGAATCACAGTGTGAAATGTGTAAACACGCAAATCTCATTACTGTTTCTGTAATCGTAATTTTACTGTTGTGTGTATAGTTAGAAACGGCAGCTGTTGTGACATTAGTGACTTGATTCCAGGTTAAAATAGAGTTTCAGATTACTAAGAAAATTTAATTCAATTTATTTTAGTCGAGAGGTACAGTATATATAGTACGTTGGTCGTGCAATATGTGCGATACCCTATGTTGTAAAATTTCTGTTTTGTAAATATACACTTAAAAGCTACATGCTTTTTGAATTACACACTATTTTCTCAACAATTTGCATATTCTTTGAGGCATTTGTCGCAAACGACTCACCAATTTATAGAACCACACTGGAAAACTAATGCCCAATGAAAAATATGTCCGACTTTTACGTATCCCATTATACTGATCAGCCAAAACATTATGGCTACCCCTATATGTAGAGAATGATCGCGCTCCACTAACGTGGAGGGCACATGACTGGCTAGCAAAGGTATATAACTGGTACAAAGGATACAGCGGGATCATTCGTCGGTTCCCTATGCGTATAATGAGTGAAAGCAAGTTTGACAAGGAGCAAATTTGCGATGGCTCGCAGGCTTGGAACAAAAACATTTTTTTTTGCAAACGAGTGTATAAGGAAAACACAAACAGAAATGATGTGACAAAATGTTTTCTTTCATAGGCTTTTCACGTGCGAAAGGGTTCTCTCTTATCACAGCGCCTGTATAAGTTCGAGATTAAAACAAAATTACAGAAATACACTGTGCTTCAAGACTTAAGGAAAAAACAGAAAACTTACCACTACACGACCAAAAAGAAGTAAAGTTGCGTAAAAAGTACATTATATAAGTAAAACTGCTGCACGTAAGTGCTGCATCAAAATAGAATATGCGAAGTAGTGGCGCTGCTGTCGTTTGACGTCACGGGATCCGTGGCGAAAAACAAGGTTTTCAAGCGTGTGCAGTTTCTACCAGTAGACATTGCTTTTTCAATTGTGGAGATATCTGTTTGCGAGACGTGTACTCGACATCATTTATCAGAACTACGATGGCAGAATACGAATTACATGTCAATCCGATGTAGCCAGATGGTTCAATATGAGCCCCTGTGTAATGCTATGAACTATGTAATATATTTAGAACAACATAATCGGCTGCTACAAGGCACTCTGGAGAAAGACCTAGAGCTACATGTGCTTCAGATGACCGTTATTTGGTGTTAAGTGCAAGAAGGCACAGAACCGCTACACTAAAACCCAGCTCAAATCTACTCGTACTAGAGCCACTGGTAGGCTGGTATCCAGGACAACTGTACGCGGAAGCCTTCACGAAGGAGGGTTGCACGTAAGACGTCCAGTTATGTATATACCTCTCACACCATGTCCCCGGTATACAAGGTTTAATTGGGCATTCACACATGTCAATTGGACTGAAAGTTAGTGGAGGTCTGTTCTCTTTACGATGAGTCCAAATGTTGTTTGCAAAGTGACTCAAGACGAGTGTTTGTTTGCAAAGTGACTCAATACGAGTGTTTGTTTGCAAAGTGACTCAAGACGAGTGTTTGTTTGCAAAGTGATTCAAGACGAGTGTTTGTTTTCAAAGTGACTCAAGACAAGTGTTTGCTTTCAAAGTGACTCAAGACGAGTGTTTGTTTGCAAAGTGACTCAAGACGAGTGTTTGTTTGCAAAGTGACTCAAGACGAGTGTTTGTTTGCAAAGTGACTCAAGACGAGTATTTTTCTGGCGAAAACTGGGAACCCGCTCTACTCCAAGTCATATCCGTGAATGAGCCAGCTTTGGTGGATCCAGTATATGTGTGTAGGCAGGTGTCTCTTTGGATGGCCACACTGACCTGTGTAACATCCCAAGAGGCACAGTTAATGCTCGGCTATATAGAGGAAATGACATTCCTTCATCTGATTGTTTGTCCTTACGCAACTGCAACTGGGGATTCAGTCATGCTACAAGATGATAATGCTCGCTCGCATAGAGCTCGGTTGGTAGACAACAAACTTCCGGACACGACTATTGTGGGTATGTATTGGGCAGCACGTTCTCCAGCTTGAACACTATTGAGAATGTTTGGGATGCTCTAGGAAGACGTGTTGCTGCCTTTTTCTGTCCCTATACAACCCATCACTCACTTCATACTGCCTTGAGAGAGCAATGGACTATCTTCCTAACAGACTTATTAAAAACACGCATTATGAGCACGGAACATCTCTGTCGTGTCTGCATCGCTGTTAGAGGTGATCACACTTCATATTGAAGGTGATCGTCCATTGCACTATAGTACTATGTTTTTTGGTATGTATAATTTTGGTGTATTTGCAAGACAGTCAATAAGCCTATTGTTTTCTTTTTGTGCGTCATCTGTAACACAATGTTTTATTCACGTTTTGTGCCAATTTTGTTAAGTTCCAATGAATAGAAATTCCAGTATCTCCATTTTTCAGATTTTACCTTAGGTTTTGGAAACCAGTGTACATTTGTAATTAAAACCAGCTGTGTAATATTTCTTTACTGGTGATGTCAAATCTTTTCGTCTACCTTATTAGTTTTTAATTTTGCATTTTTACTAAAAAGTTTTCTTTTAAGAAGTACTAATGCATTCACTGTCCGTAATGATGTTTGCGCCAGAAAATCTAAAACTGTCTCTTAAAGACACCTTCCCGATTTCTTTAATATCGAGTTTCCACATGCCGTTTCTTCCGACCACGATTGGTTAAAAGTTTCTCCGATATTTTCTTGACAAACGGAGAAACTATTGTTTTAAGAGAAGAAAGACGAAACATGCAACTAATGCAGTTTTCGAAGAGAGCTGAGGCACGTATTTCTCTCCGATGCGCCCTGAGGAATATTCGAAAGCTTGAATTCAGTAACTCCGGATCGATGTCTTGTAGTGTCAGATGTTATCGTCATGTTCACAGAACTACGTTTATTGCAACGGCGGCGGTGTACCGGTAAGCTCTCCAAGCAATTTCAGTTGCGTTATCTCTTCTTTATTCAATCGGGCGTCGTGGATTTCAAACTATTCCTTAGATTCAATAAATGTAGTAACAAATGATTAATGATACCAAGATTAATTATAAAGTTTTCGGACGACGAAAGCGGAAGTAGGTCAGCTTTTAAATGAGAAAATTGCTATTAAATTATGAACAAACAATGTAATATGCACATTTCAAATGAAACAAACGGAGTTGTCTTTTCGCTAAACGTCAGTAAATTGCGTTGGGCCTTTGCATCCGATATCTGCCATCTGGTACGAGCCGAAGTCTCGTATTATGTGCCGTAGCTGTATCACTTGAGATTTTTGATGGCGACTATCCACTAAAGGGATGCAAGTCACAAGAAGTCCATGATCCAAGAGATCCAGGTTACAGGTGGGGTGTGGGGGCTTGCAGAGGCTCCATGCTCCACTACTGGCCATACCACTTCCCCGGCAGCGGGTGAGACAAAGCCACCTAAAGAAGACTCACCCTTTCAGCCTATCTTTTGCTCTTTGGCTCCAGAGCTTGAGTTTGTACTTTATTCCAGTATCGAACTCTAGTTCACTATCCTCCGTGAAGAGGGAGAGGATTCTGATTGTAATCATCTGCATTCGAACCCTAACAGGCACCTCAAAGGTGTCATTCCAGTATTGAACGAGGCTTCCCCATCCTCGCGGAGAGATTACTTCCCCTAGACGCCTTCCTCATCTAGTGGCGGGGCTTGAAGATGGGAGAGATTGGAGTCTATAAATCTTGCCAGGTATGCTAGCATTCACCTACCAGAACGTGATTAAGCCTAACGGAAGCTGAGGTTCTAACGCCCCTTACGATAGTATGCGCGAGAGGTTTTAAGCAACCACAAGATTTGGATATCTCCTATATAGAGTGGGCACAAGCAACTTCAAAGAGAAAGCAAAATGACTCTCCGCAATTAATTAGTATCAGAGGCAGCAGTGAGGCACTCTTTGGTCTAAGGCCAGGCAGCTTTTAGTCAACAGAGCTAAGTAATGGCAACAAAGCGATAATTGCACTAAAATCTGGATAACCCAAGTCGTGGCGCTGGCTCGAAGGCTCAGGCTCGTATACAACCAGGACAGTAGCCATCTAGGCTCACTGCAGTGAAACCTCAATTCAAGGTGGTCACTAAACCAACCAGTCAAATACGATTGTTTCTCGTGCATGCGCAGTAGAATCAGAGGATCCTGTAACCATAGAACCATAGGATCTTGTAACCACCAAGGAAACATACCTAGAAAATTTAAATTAGGAGACAGGGGTGCAGTTTAATTATGTTGTATGCTGTCACTTAGGGTGCAACATCAACTTCACAAATTTGCTTACAAAGGCATAAATAGCTGAGAATATGTCAACCTCACTCCTTTCCTCTTGATAGTGAGGTAGTAGGTGAAAAGCATTCGTAATCAAAATGAAAAGTAACGTGTTCTTCCACTGTTTGTGCAAACAGTTGTGATTGAATAAAAGAATATAAATAAATTAAGACAGGTGAGACAGGAAGAAAATGTTCTATGCATAAATCACCCGTATGTTGATTATATGGAGTTATTGTAAGAAAACATGACAAAGTATTCAAGTGAAAACTCCGAGAAAAATGATGGGTGGGAGGCAAATACGTTAGCGCGTTTCCTCACGGCCATTTTGAATACCCCGCCTCAAACTAGAACAAAACTTGGCCTCTAATTGATCTTCTCCTCTGACGTCACTTATCAAAGATTGGTCTCACATTTACAGCAATGTTTACATCTATTCGTTTTCATAACCAATTCGAAAAGTGTGACGCCAAACCTGCAGATCGATCAGAGGCGCAGTTTTTTTCCACTTTCTGGCCTGTTATTCAAGATGACCGTGGTTTTCTGCTTCAGTTCAAGAGCGTGCAATGCCAAGAAGGTTAGGCAGTATGCAAATAAAAACTTAAGTGACACTTGTGACTGTTGCCGCATGTACTAACGTTGCAAAAGTCGTACATATTTCTATTACTCCTGCGCATATCCAAGAAACAGTCTACTGTAATTGTCCTGTTGCTATTCCCTATCAGATTTTTGAATGTCGTTTCCGAGCCTGGTGACTAGAGCACCTAGAGTATTTTACAATTATTGCACTGATATTGCCTTAATGACTTCTGCTCTGAGTATCATCATCGCTTCTAGCTTCGGTAAGAATAACTTTGTACGGATCCAGCAACTCTAAGGATCCTGGAAAAAGTTTTTCTAGGGATCTAAGCAAGGCAAATCTGGGTCTACAAAATTCCATTTGTGCTTTATGTTGTATGTCCCTACAGAGTAGTACTCTCAAGTTGCCCTATAAGGCGGCTAGAAGGATGAAGTAGACTTCCAGTTAACACTGATTTATTTCTACTCTACTTGCTACTTACTACTTACATACTACGGACCCTGACGAATCAGTGACTTCGTTCGAACGCTTACCTTCACAGTTTGATTTTATTTCTGTTACATTTCAAATTGTCTACTGTGAGGCCAGTGGTTTCCACAATAATTTAAGTTCGTAGAATAAACAGCTTTTTGTTTTAAATGTTGCGTTCTTTGTATTTTTAAATGCTCTTTCTGTTCTCATAAGCTAAGTCGCTTATCTTGGAACATGGGTTTTGGTTTTTATATATGAAGTGTTTTTTATATATTAGGTTGTTGCAAACGAAATGGCCAATTTTAAGGAACAGAGAACAAAAGGGAGAATGATGCCTATTCAACGAAAGTAATTTCGAGCAGTATCAATGCGCTGTTGCCAACGTGTGGCAGGCCATTTATACCACGTTTGTAAAAATTAGCGTCTCCGGAAGTGATCAAGTTATCTACTGCCCGAGAAACGCATGCTTCCTTGGTAAAGGATTTGTTGGACAAAAATAGTGTTCAAGCTCCGGAAGAAATGGAATTTTGTTGAGGAAAGGTCAGAAGAATATGGAAGATGAGGTACAGTTTCTCTCGTTTCTCAAATTGTTGATTTCCTGTATGGTTTGTACTGCCATATGTGGCCTGGCAGTATCCTGAAGCAATATGACTCTATGTTTATTCGCAAGTACTGATTGCTTAAGGCACAATTTATCCTGCATTTGTCCCATATCTTCGCAATATTGATCTGCATTTATCTTTGCACCTTGTGGAAGAGGTGAGTAGTGAATAAGACCAGCAGATGATCACTAAACAGTAAACAACATCTTCTATGGATGCAAAGGTTTCTCATCCAGTCACAATTCGTCCAAATGACTTCTGTTTTTACTTCTTAGTAGAAAAGTGCACACTTCCAAATGCCGTACTTTGTTTTCATCACTGAGTTCGTGGGGCAGCCATTCGGCTCCCTTACTTTTCCTGATATTGCCAAGTGCTAAGAAACAGTTTAAAATTGTACATTAAGTTTCTGGGCGATCTCTCGTAGAATGTGTCTTGGTTCTGATTCGATTAAGTCCTTTAATTTTTCTGAATCACTGAAGGTCACAGGGTTCGTTTTGTAGGATCAAATCTCTTGAGCAAAATTTGTAAACCAACCCCGAGTGAATCTGCCAATCGTTATTTGTTCACTGAGTGCTATATTGATGTTTTTACTGCAGCCGCTGCAAGATTTCATAATTTGAACTCGGAAAAGTATTGCAACCTTATTTGATTATATTCGGTGATTGACTTTGTACTTCTGTACTCTGAATAGGGCTACTCTCCCTTTATTTGAGACTGTGCGAGTGAGTTTTTCCCCTCCCTAGGATAGCAGCATCCCATTTTGGCGGCCGACATTCCCACGAAAGCCTTAAACATATATAAATAAAAACATTCTTCAATGTAAACCTTCTCATGCAGATAAGTTTTACTTACATGGAATACATTTACTTCTCAATTATGAGTAACTCTGAAACGATAAAGAAAGTTGGTAAGATATGCAGGTGCAGGGGATTCTCGATTTGGGTTTCCTAGCAGAAGAAAGTTTATTCTGCTTCGAGGGAGATAGGCTCCCAACATTTTCGAACACTCGTAAAAGTCCTGTCTTTCTGAACAATACTCTTTTATCTCTGCGGTTCCACGGCATATCGAGAGGAAGACCAGGCAGCAATAAAAACCCCCTAATATCTTATCAAATGCTTCCGTCTGGCTTCGATGAATATTACTTAGGATTTATTGTCATATACTTTTACTTGGGCACAGAGAATAAAAAGTCATAAAGCGCTTCTGCAGTGGCCATTGCCAGGATTAGAATGAGAATCTTTATTGTCTGTAAATCCTAAAAATCCTTGGAATAGGTCATTCCTGGAAGACGAAATGGCATTGTGCTCTCTGCGCTTGAAAATCTGCTGGCGTCCATCGAATCCAAAACACGTATTTAGTTGGCCTTTTATGACTCTCTCTCCCGATGGGTGGTGTTTTAGATGAGTCGCCCATTCAAAAATTTCTAGTCATAGTTTTTGTTCTTGATCTTATATAATAGTTATTTTGTTTCCTTAGAAAGGAGTTAACTTCGAAAAGGAAATAAAAGAAAAAAAGTAACGTAGCTGGTGTGAGGATCTTCCTCTTTTTATTAACACCGTCTATTTTGCATCAGCTATCAGTTTCTGAAACATTTTAGAACATTAAAGTCACTTTCAGTCGTAGAGTAAGATGATAGGTTAGGCTGACGATCAAAATACAAGGCTTTGCTCTTTATGCTCTTACTTCGCTCTTTCTTTTCTTTCTTGTCTTTCTTTTTGCTCTTTATGTCACTCTTTCAGTTCTTATTATTCTGGGGAAGGACACGATGAGAAAGAGCCTTCGACACATGAGAAACTTCAATCTTTAAATTTAGAAAATGCAGAACATATCATTCGTATGTGACAAGTTGGTCTCTTTACCTTAGGCGTAATTCGACCGAATCATATGTTAAACTCGTCTCAAGGATTCAACCGCAAGGTTTTTAGCAAAATGTTTCCCCACTATTATCGCATAAACGCTTTCTTGAAATACGGAGTGTTTCAAAGTTGTGACAATCGTTAAGAGGTGGTAGTACATACCGAAACGAAACAGTTTTCATCATAGAATGCATGATCGTAAATGAAAAGTAAAGGCGGTGAAAGCGCACGATAATGAAGCCTAGGAGAGAAAATAGAAGAACGATGTATACGCCTCAAAAAGAAGTCTCATGAGACAAAATTACAATAATTGCTCAAAACACCGACTGGGGAAACGTCAGTGCACGCGGAATAAAGTCGAAGGAGGGATTGACAAACACTCTGGAATACAACAGGCACATCGCGCACTTGCCCAGAAGCGACCGAAAGTCTGGCGACGAGTTCCTCTGTAGATTCTAGGGGGTTTCACACAAGAACAAATCTATACACGACAAATTGGGCGATCGTAGTGGACAAACTATATGACCATCTCGTCTAGTCCATCGCCCCGGAAAGATCACATTCAGATACTGTCACACCTCTCGCTCATTATGGGATGGTGCGCCTTGCGGGAACCACATACGTAGCCAGGTGTCGGCGGACACATCCACCAGCAAGTCTGGCAGCACCTCTGGCAGAAGCGTAAGGTATGTTGCCCCGTCAAGGCGTCCCGGCAGAAGATACTGTCCTATTAGGTGATCGCCGATGATTCCAAACACTGATGTAGAAGCGGCGCTAATGTGCATGTGGTTATCCTCATGCGGTTGCGAATTTACATTCGCCGACACATTTTCATTGTGGGTTAAATGTACAATCACGTGCAAAGATACATTCATCCGTGAAAAGTATAGTTCCCTCAAAATTTGAGCGCACTGCATTCTGCTGCAGGACCCAGCGGGCGAAGTCCAAGCGACAAGGATAATCCGCTCTAGATAGTGCTTGAATTCGTTGCACCAGGGGTATTTGTGCAACCTTTCACCCTTGAGCACCCTCCATGTCGTGGAGTGTGACAGACCAAGGTTACGACCCACAGTTCGTGTGATTGCACTTGGCTGATCTGCCACCGTATCTAGAATGGCTAGTTCCACAACTGCCGTTCTGCCTGTCTGTGCACCACCTGCATCCGACCGGGAAACGATAAAGGATCTTGTGTCACACAGCTGCCATTGCAAGCGCGCAGAAATCTAAGGATCGGGCAACCACTTACGGAGAAAAGGATCCGCGTCCAGTCGTCTTGCATCTGTGTTATTGCTGCTTGAAGCTCCGTGTACATAAAATGCATATATGCCTTTTCCGTATTTTAAACCTCTGCATCCTCCCATACATATCAACTACGATTAACGGTTGCAGACTGGAAGGGCCTCATAATCCTGGCGGGGCGTCTGCGGATTTTATTCCCCGTGACGTACATTTGCATACGGTTTCTTCTAGTTCCTCCCCAGATGACATTTCTATCGGGGTTCTTCTTCTTCCCGTAACTCGCAACAGGAGCGAGACTGTAATGTTTGCTGAGCGGGCCTTTCCAAACACCCTAGCGCCTTTGCCTTTCATTTCCGACAGAATAAAATTGTTTGTTTTGTTGTGTAAGAGGTGATAACCTCTTAAGGTTTGCCTCATCTTATATAGGGTATTTCAAAACAGATGGGACAAACCTTAAGAGGTTGCAATGAGCAGATCACTTATTTAGTTTTTAATTCTCTGTCCGCGTGTGAGATTTCATCTGATTCTACTCTTGTAATGCCCACCCTCAAAAGACTTAAAATATAAGCTTCTTAGACAGCGTCGGCGTAGCTTAACTGGTAAAGCGGTTCCTCAGGAGTTGAACGTTCCGGGTTCTATTCACGGCGTCGACAAGCAGAGCAAGTATTTCTTTACAAATGGCTCCCAAACAGGGACTCACATTAGTGGCCAAGGACCCAACCTTTAGGTCCACTCTCTTTCAAGTGAGGGAGGGTGTAATGCTCTCCCACAAAAGACTTCAAATATATATGTAAAGAC
>JJRW01S0013838.1:57397-67792 GCA_001188405.1 Loxosceles reclusa | reverse complement strand
TTTGAGACTAACCAAAAGGCACTTTCCGAATTTGTACCACCGACAGACAAGAACATGACCCTTTGTAGAAAAATGCACTGTTTGTTGCAGTAAAACGGCTGGGAAAGGAAAAAGATCAGGAAAGAAACAAAATACCATTGTAGGAACTGTAATGTTGGACTTTGTGCCATACCATGCTACATGGTGCATCATACCCAACGAAATTTTTAGGCATTCTTATACTGGTAAGTTCAGCAAGGGACAAGCTAAATAAAGCTTACTGTTACCGGGCTTTTGGCCAATATTGCATGCATAACTTCAAATATATTTGTATTCATTTGAAATTCATAAATAAACATGTAGTCCAAATCATTTTCACTTCATTTGTAAAATACATTTTCTTATCACCCCCCAACTGAAATCGTCAATTATAACTTACACTACATATATATACATTCTCTTTCTGTCAAAAAACAAAATCTTGATCATTTTTATCAGTTTTTTCGAAAAAAAAAACTTGTGCTTTCAGGGGTTAAGTGGTATGTAGTCAACCCATCATGCATCAAGAAGTGATACTGTTGTGGAATTTCATGCAAAGGGAGTAAGCTAAGATAGTGTTCCTAAAGAAACTAGCCCTGTTTCACATAAAGGCCACAAATTTACAATTCAAGAAGATATGAAATAAAAACTGAATTATACTGTTTGAAATAAGCAGTTTTAAGATGAGGGCAGTATTACAGAAAAACCAGAAACTTATTTCACAAGAGACTAAACATAAAAACGAAGAGTCAATAATTAATGCAAAACACAGTAGCTGTTATGAACGTATCAGTTTAACCTTGAAAATAGACAGATGTCTATTGGGTGAGAAACTTGATTTTTGGCTAAGGTTTGTGTTTAAGTACCAATTCACTAAAAAGTAGCTCATTTCAGAATATGCAAAACAATATTGTGAGCACAGGACTTTATTCTCTAACACAATAAGAGTTTATAGTAAAGATCAGCTTAATAAAATCTCATCACATTTAGTACATTCGCAAGTAATAAAACCTTTGCCAAAACTGCTTTAGCAACTTGAAATGAGAACTGCATGGCACTCAGTATGAGAGAAAGAAAAGAATCTGTATTATGGAATCAACCACAATATTTGTAAGCTGAATGACACTAATAATTTTACTTTACAAGTTTGTTGACTCACCAAGACTTTGAGAATGCATGAGGTGAAACTACTAATTAAGTTATTGTGTTAGCTACTGATGCTGTTGATTTGAAGATTATTCATTTGGGCTTCGGCTCTCAACGTGGACAGTCGTATTTTGAGAAGGCTCTCTTATCAGTGCTAAGTCAAAGTAGTGAGTCATTCCTACATGAGTCACTGAAGGCAGTCACTGGATATAGCGGAAGCTTGATTAGATAACCAAAGGTAAATCAGTTAAGGCAACCATTTCTTTTCTTACATTTCTTACTCAGTAAATTACTGATTAACTTGTGTGTTTTCAATTTTGCGAACATAGTCAGGACTCGCAAAGGGTTTGTGCAATGTCAAGGATGTAGCGTGTTTAAGGTGGGAGCCAAGGAGGTTTTGGATGGTGTTTTTCATTGCACCAAATGCGAAACATTGCAGATCTGGAGGATGAGGTTAGATGGTTGTTTGAAATTTAATGGCACAAGGGCCTGTAAAGGCCATGCCATGTGAAATACGAGTTCATTACGAAATGCTAAATGGTTTGGTCCCACCAGGGACACCACGTTACTCCCCATACTCAACAAAAAGGTTTGGAGGATGAGATAGGTAGATTTAGGAAGGAGCTGCTAGACCTCAAGGTTAAGTTCCAAAAAAAGGCAGCAGTAGGTAAGCATGGAGGGAGGGGGTGGGACAACTGTTGGCAACAAAACACATTTCCAAGAAAAAAAATGGTGAGCAGAGCATTGTTAAGGTCAAGTCAATTAGGAGTATTCAGAACTGCCAGTTATTGGTGATAATATGTGCCATGAACTAGGGAACAGTTTACGCAGAATAGACAAGGATTTTGTCAGAGTCTGCTTACGAGGGGCAAAAGCTAGAATCATGGTAAGTGTCATGTATAAGTGGAGTAAAAGGTAGAGAGAAGACAGTCTTATGGGTGGATATTAAGGATGCAGCAGTCGGAAAACTGGAAGAATGTTAAAACTCGGATGAAGTTGTTAGAAAAGGTTATTGGGAGAGGAACAAAAGTACCTCTTTTACACGTTTTGCCTCAGCTGCATGGCAGATGGATCAATCGGAGAACAATGAGTATGAACTCCTAAATCAAAAGAATGTGCCAGGAGAAAAAAAGGTTTAATTTATAGATTTGTGTAGTAGGTTTAAGCCAAAATGGTTAGAAAGAGGTGGTTCTCAAAATGGTTCATCTCGACAGCTTGGGAGTTAAGTGGATCATGGATGCTTTCCAAAAACTAAACAGATCAGTGGGGGTGGGGGAAGGGAGAGATAGATGCAACTACAATGAGTAAGGTCATGTGAATCTCCTAACAGAAAAAATGCAGTGTCGAAATCTGTATGCCCTATGAATAATATTAAGGTCATTTTAGGGAACGCACACAGCATAAGAAATAAGATGGATTCACTTTCATTAATTTTAGCAATAGAATCAGTAAATATTATTTGTATAATTGAGAGCTAGGCTATAGCTAATGATAATAAGCTCCTGGGAGTTGATGGCTTTAGGCACTTCAGAAAGTAATCTTAGTTGTAAAGAAAAACTTGCCCTTTTTTGTCGACGCCCGGGTTTGAACCGACGGATCTGACTTTCCCAGAGCTCCAGAGAGGCCGCTTTAACCGATTAAGCTATGCCGATGCTCTAATTCTATGCTTACTTTGAAGTCTTTTGTGGGCAGACATTACATCCTCCCCCACTTGAAAGAGAGGTCAGTGTATAGAGCTGACCTTGAGTGGTGGACCTAATGGTTGGGTCCTTGGCCACTGGTGTGTCTCCCTGTTCGGGCGCCATTTGTAAAGAAAAACTTGCCCTTTTTTGTCGACGCTGGGGTTTGAACCAATGAATCTGCTTACCCCAGAGCTCCAGAGAGGCCGCTTTAACCGGTTAAGCTATGCTGACGCTGTAATTTTATGCTTACCTTGAAGTCTTTTGTGGGCGGACATTACATAGTTTACATTAGAGAGTTTGTTTGTCGAGAATAGGAGCAAAGTTTAGGATTTGCTGGTGATTTGTTAAGTCTGTGGAATGAAACAGGGGGATAATGTGTGTGTGTTAATAAGACGAATTCTGCTAGGAACATGTTACAGCCCCTATTCCCACAGCACCAGAATGCAGTTTTTTTTTTACAGAAATCAGGAGCACTACAAACAACTGTTGTTGTAGATTTTAACTACCTGAATATTAATTGGCCATATATTAATTAGCAGAATAACTTTAGATAAAGTCAAGGGATTTCCATGAACTTGTGCAAAATTATTTTCTCCATGAACATGTTTCCTGTTTCACACAAGGCAATGCCATATTAGATTTGGCAATTTCCATCAGTGAAATTAGGATTTTAGACCTTTCTGTGGGTGAACCACTTGGGGATAATGACCATGATCTTATTAGGTTTCACTTATCTCTAAAACAAGATGTCCCCTGAAACTGAAAATTTTCTATATTCAGGTGTGTGAATTTTGAAAAAGTGATAACAAATGGTTTGACTTCAGCTCATGACTAAAGAAGATTACATCCAGATTTGTGGTCTGTAAAATGAAAGCAGTTGTTTGAAAAACCAGTCCATTTTGGTTCACATCTGAACTAAAGATACTGTTTAATAAGAACCAGAATTTATTCAACATGTACCTCAAAGGGTCACCATTTTTGTAGTAAGTGCAGAAGTGATGTGGCATTCCTGAAATGCTTAAGTCATTTAGTGTTTTGTAATTACCTTATGTTTGTTTGGCACAGCATGGGCTTTACAAACCCTTGTGCCATTAAATTCCAATCAACCAGATCAAGCTCATTCAAGTCATTTAAAAGGTCAGGAAACAGTTGGACCAGGACAGATATTTACAATCTACATGAGTTTTAAAAAATAAAAAAAAAGCTTAGAGAATGCAGAAAAGAGCATGATTTTGGCTATAGATAAAAATGACAGTAACCCTAAGATATTTTCCTGTTATGCTAAAAGCCGCAGGGGAAGTACTGTAAAAATTGGACCATTTATGTCACATGAGGGGCTAATATTTCCAACAAAGTAGAAATGGCAAAATTACTAAACAATTATCATCTTCGGAAATCACAGAAGATTGGCAAGGGCATGGCTCATCTTGCACATTAACCAGCCCTTCCTTGAACATTCTCACCCACTTTTAAACTTTTACTGTCACTCATTGCATTATCATCGTAAACTTCACAAATTTGACAGTGTATTTCTGCAGCTGCCAAGTTTCTTGCACTCAAGAATCGAATAACAGATCGTATCTCGCTGTCAGTGAAAATCTCAATTTTTTAAACATTCTAAACTTCTACAACTTCGTGCACAAACATACGATACGGCTGCAAATGGCAACTAAATGCCAGCAAAGCATGTTGAGAGCAGGCATACATGCGCGCTACCATGAGCAGGCGTCATTCTCACTCCCATTCACAAACAGACTTATTTTAAAAATAGCCCACGTAATATTGGAAGTTTGCCACCACATTTAAAAATTAAAATATTCAATCAGCAACATCTTTCTCTCCTGATATACATATTTAAATCAAGACATTGACAGAAAACATTACGTGTTAAAATCTAAATGTAAAAACTTAATGTGTAATCTAAAATCTAAATTGAAATGGACAAAGATTCTTTGATCTATCTTTTCATTCAAACAACCTTCTTCTAACAGTCAATCTTCTTTAATTCCTTATAAAACATTATCTAGTTTCAGCGTTAAATATCTATTAACAGAAAATTAGCTGCTTATTTTCTCTTATGTCTAATGTACTTGCAGATAAAGTACTAACCTGTAATGGCTGGAGTGTCGTACCCCCAGGTGCTTGTATCACAGACTGCTGGTTAGGTCCAGGTTGGATCACTGATTGAACGTGCACGGGCTGATTAGGAATGGCAAGATGCACAATGGATACTCCACCAGCTTGAGGCACTGCTAAAGCCGGTGTATTCTGTGATGACGATGTGACAACCTAAAGAAATATAAATGAATTAAATATAACTGACACTACAAATCACGTTCACTAAGCATATTTAACTCAGGAATCTATTGGATTTCAGTAAAATCTAACAATGTCCAAAGTTAGCAAAAGCTGTTAACTTGAGATCAGTAAGAACCACAGTAGTATACTGATAAAAATTCATTTTTGGGGATGGTATTGGTTTTTTTTTTGGACAGGTATTAAAAGTTCACATGTTTTACTTTTGTCATATAAACTTTCTGTGAACACCTATGCTGTCACACAGATTTCAGCGTTTTTTACCCCCTCCCCCAACTTTAATATTTTAAACAAATTATGAGACTGAAAATGCACCTATATATGTTATGTTCATGTACTGGAATTACTTTTCTATCATAATAAGTCTTTATTACAAATTTTTAACTAGCGCTGGAAATGAGGAACATGGGGGGATTGCATTCCCTTAGTCCGTGATGTTAACATTTTTCACAAGTTAAGACAAAGTAAAACTTCTGATACTCATATGTCAATAGTGAAAAGCATGCAGTCATTTTAAAGACACACTGTACAAAAACAAACTGAAACTGTCAGCTAAATGTTTCAAGTTGATTTTAAAACTAAAGAGAAAAAGGAAATAGAGTTGGATATCAATGATTTTGTAGAACGATAATCAATTTCTGTTGTTTAAACACCCCCACAACTCTCAAAATCCATTTCTACCCTTGACCTTAATCGTCAGAAACTGTGGTAAACCCCAAGATTTTGCAAACCCCAATTAATAATCACTGGCATTAAAATCAATTAGTGATATAAACTGATGAAGTATGCACAATAAAAATATACTTAATTAAGCACATTTTATCAGTGGCTTGCCAACTGCTTAACAAAGGAATATGCAATTACCTCTAAACATATAAGTTACAAAGCAAAAGAAATTCCCCTATCCTAAAGATATTTTTAAATAACACTTCACCACAAATTTTTTGCAAAATAAAATATGGATGTTATAAGTAAATTCTGCAGATGTCTAGATGTGCTCTCTCATTTTGCTCCTACACATAGTGTTTCTATGCCCCTGTATGAACAATTCATGAGAATATTAGTGAACTGCATTTCTGAATCAGACCTTCACTGAATCATCTAGCGGCAGAAACAACTTAAAAAGATCATCATTGCTATGACCATGCATACCATCATTGCTATGCCCATGCATACTCAAGTGACTGGAATCAGAGTAGTCAAGTCTACTCTGATTCCAGTCATTTGAGGAGAGGATGATGTCAAACTTAATCAAGTAAAGACAGATAAGTATGATTTTTTTGGAGAGCCCCTAATTGCCACCTAAAGTATACAGATACATGTAAATCCAAAAGACTTATAACCAAGAATCCACAGGTGAGCATAGGATATCTGGGTATGCATCAAATTAAATGACAATAATTATGATTAGCTACTCTGACCAATGGCAATTATCACTATATATACCCATGTATGGGCTTATTAATATGACAATAAGACATACTATATATTAGACAGTGGTCCTTTCGGGCCAGTCACCACCTCCACACCTCTCAAGGAGGGTACTAGCGGCCCAGCCGCTGCTGGCTCAGAAATAGAGGAGCCTAAGCTTCAACCGCAGAATTCGGTATCAGGTTCACCCAAGCTGTCTGAACGCCGGAGCAGAACAGCCAACAGAGCTAGTACTGATATTAATATCCGTCGTCATATCGGGGCGGAGGCAGTCGTCGGACACCCATCGGGCGGGTTGACCTGGCCGCCTACATCGACCAGGTTCAGAGCCTCGGTTAAGTGGCTTAGTGGTGCAGAGCCCGCCTGACCGAATATGGGCAGACATGTGGAGATACACCGCCACCAACCTATCCGATACTACGCCCTGCCATAACTGCACGAGTATCCGGATAACCCAAGCCGTAAGCCTAAGCCCTAAGGCCAGAGGGTTCGTGCCCAGCCAGATGGCAGCCGTCCAAAAACGATATGTCTGAGAACACTACTGTGCGAAGCATCAGTAGGGTAAAACTAACCTGTCTCACGACGGTCTAATATGACAATAAGCATGCTTATGACCAGCTCCTGAAGGTTCACACAGAACACTGTCCCTTACTTAGTATCTAGGACCATTAAAGGGCAGAGCATCTCAACTCCCCCTCCTGCAATAGTCATATGAGACCTCAGCTCCAACAGCAGATTTCAAATTGTGCTTGTCATCTGTCAGCACAAACAAGCTCTCATTAGACAGTATTTTTATTTCTATTTGCCATCACATTAGGAATGAAGGCAGCCATGACATACCCATGTTGGAAAGGGTTGTCCTGCCCCATTTTACTGACTGACCTGGAACACTAGCCAGGTATAGAGCATTCAGCTAGAATGTAAAATGGTATTCAATGAAATCATCACCTGCTCCAAAAAAGTAAAATATTAAGCAAACATGAGAGGATATCTTGCATCTGGCCAAACCCCAGGCCATTGCCAGGAACCCAAATGCAACATCTTAGGCTCCCAGCCCAATGGCTCCTAAGAGACCTGCCACACTGCACAATTTGCCTGGCTAACTCGAATTGTGGCACTGACGCAAAGGATCAACCTTGTACTCAGCCATGATGACATCTGCCCAATAAAGGTGCTGAGTTTCAAGAGACCTAGATTACCTCAGTGATATTATAACAATAAAATAAAAACAGAGTAAAATGGCAACCGGAAAAGTCAGTCGTAGATGAACATTCACTTGAAAATGGATATCAGATTTAATTCTTTCAGACAAAAACGTTGGCCTCCACCTTACATTACAATACCAGACTGCATAGAGAAGCAACAGACATCTACAAGCACCCAGAAATTTCAACAGAAAAGAAGAAATCTCTAGGATAAATCAACATTTAGTTTCCAGAAGTGAAGAGTAAACAACCTTCACCTTCCAGACCGAGGATTAGCAAAACGGGACTATCAGCCAATAGGTTTTGAGTCAGTCCTCATCCAATGAAAAGCGATTCCTGCTGTTCTTCTTCTTCTTTGCTATTATATGGTTTTCAGTCCTACCACTTGTGTACATAAACATGTGACCATCACTATCTTCTGATGATGCTGACTCCAAATGTAAGCAAAATGTGAGGATACAGATCATGTCAATATGCTAAACAATTGGGAAAGGTATATATTGATCAGAAAATATACTTCATATTATGTTTGTATAAAGTAATTTCATTCTGAATTTGAAGAATGGGCTGCAAGCTGCTTTTGTCTTCATTGAAAGGTCCTAATGACCGCCAGTGCTTTAGTTAATTAATTATTTCAGAAAACAAAAATTAAGTACAAAGAGAAAGCAAATACCAGAGGCTTTAGAGAAAGAAAAAACAGTGCACATGTAAGAGTAACTCTTTGCAAAACAATACAAACAATTCATCAAATTTACAGGATAAAAAAAAAGCATAAATAGAATATTGCTGGATCAAATGCTGAAATATGTTCCAAACCTAAAAAGTTTTTTAACCAATTATTTCTTCAGTTAAAGAAATTATTTTTTTATGCAGTCACTAACTTAGTAATGATTACTAAGTTAATAAAACCACTGAGACTTTCATGGCCAATGTTGATTAGAGTTTGTAGAGATTTCCAGGGTTAAGGTAATCATCTAAAGTAAATTTTGCTTCCTCATGTTTCACTCGCAGCTACGGGTGAGCATTATCAGATGATGGTGGAAGATAGGGTTTATGGTTTATGTGCCCAAATGAAAGAAATTTAACCAGAACACTTAAAGGATGACACACACATATACAAATTTCTGGAGAACAATGGATAAGCAAGACAAGCAATCAAAACATGTTCTTGACAAAACTCCCACCTAACACTGAAGAAAAGCAGGAACTGTTAAAAAGGCATTCATTATATACTTAAAGGGGTGTCATGGAAATTAATATAAGAACCATCTTGACACCTATGATGAAGATTCAAGGGTTTCACATATCAGTCAAAGGAGAGAGAAAAAAAAAGACCCTTTAATGACAGCCAATATTTACATGGCATCCTGTAGTTACACAAGGTTTACATAAGGACAAGAAAAACAGTCTCCACAAGAATCAAGGAACACGAGAGAAATTGCCACCTCTACCAACCCAAGAAGTCAGCCATAGCCGAACATTCACTTGAGAGTGAATATCAGATACACTTCTCCCAGATAAAAATTTTGTTCTCCACCTGACATTACCACATCAGAAGACACAGAAATCTATAAGCATTCCGAAAGTGTTAACAGAAAAAAAAATCTCTAAGATAAGCAATATTTGGTTTCCAGCACTAAAGAGTACACAACCCCCACTACCCCCTCCAAATTGAGAATTAGTGAAACTAGACTATCAGCCAATAGATGTTGAGTCAGTTCTCATCCAAAGAATAGCCACTACTGCCCTTGTTTGCACTTAAATGGTTTTCAATCCTACTGCTTGTGTACATGAACCATAAACCTGACCTTCCCTCATCCTGAAAATGCTCACCCCAGCTACAAGCAACAACAAGATTAGGAAGCAAGACATGCTGTAGAATACAGTCATCAAGCCTCTCTATACAAACTCTAATACATGAAAAAGTTATACTGAGAAGTATCAGTTAAGTTCCGATTAAAGAACAAAGATTTTTACCATTAAAGCTAAATTTTTTACACCATATGTTAAGTACTTCATTTATGCTCCACAATATACTGATGACAGCAGAACTCAACATAGAAGCAGGGACACACACTGAATTTCTTCAGGGAAAAGGGGAGTCCTACTACATGGGCTTTAAGTCACAAAAATGTCATCTGGTGGCACTATTTTTAACTTCCCATATCGTTTGTCTTACATGCATGCATGACTATCTTATATGAAGCCTATAATTATTATTGTCCCTCCCCCTCAAAAATCTTTCAGTTAAACTTTGGGGAGAAAATTACCACAGAGCACAAAAAGTTCCAGTGACATCGCAAATCCACATTCTAGTCACATCACTACAAAGTTATTTGTGTGAAGATTAATGCAATTCTTGTACTGTTTCATATAAAAATTACAACTAACAGACTCAACATTTTTAAGTCAAACAATGGCTAGTTGAACTTTGTTTGACTTACAGATAGTAGTTACCGTCGTGAGACAGGTTAGTTTTACCCTACTGCTGCTTCACAGAGTAGTGTTCTCAGACGTATCGTTTTTGGACGGCTGCCATCTGGCTGGGCATGAACTCTCTGGCCTTTGGGCTTAGGGTTACGGCTTGGGCTATCCGG
>JJRW01S0013820.1:18761-31256 GCA_001188405.1 Loxosceles reclusa | reverse complement strand
AACTGGATATTGGGGTTGATGCCATTAAGGTAGGTGTGGAAATCCGTGATGTTTTCAGACGGTAATATGACAAAGGTATCATCGACGTACCTTTTCCACACTTTTACTTTGAAGTGGTCGACATCGAGCATTTGATCTTCGAAAGTCTCCATGCAAAGGTTGGCCACGACGCTGGAGACGGGCGAACCCATAGCGGTACCCTGGAGTTGTTTTTCTCCTTTCGTGCTCCGCGTTATTTCTACGCTACTGGCCCGCCTCAAAATCCCACGGGTTTGCATTGGTCATCTTCACATGACAAAGCATTCTTTCCCCCTTTTCTTCGGAATCTAACCGTACACCTCCCTTATTCTCATGCGAGGGATCACCCTCTTTCCTGGAAATTTCAACTTTCTCTCCAATTATAAACATCTGGAGGTCCAGCTACTCTCCACTCAAATGTACAGAATCATCCTTTTTTTTTTCCTCTAAACATATCAGCCCCCTCTTCTTTATCTGATCTACCTTCACTATCAACTGCAGCTACATTTCTCTTCCTCCCCGTGTCTTTGGGTGCCTCGTCTCAAATTTAAACGCATTTCGTTCCTTTAAACACATCGATAATCTGCACTTTTTGGCTTCCCTCTCCGTAATTAAGGGTCAGTTTTCACTTGACCACTTCATCATTTAGAACGTTTATGGTCCTGGAGCTCCGTTTCTCTGTAAACTATCCCAACTAACGCAAATTAGCATAAAACCTTTTTTTTTTTAACATAACATCTTTTTTACTCCGCATTGGAGGATTTACAGCAACATGTTTCGAGAGAACAACAAACATATTCCGGGTTTGAACGTCACAGTTCCACTGGTTAATCACAAATTCCAGTGAGATGCATGTCTTTGTGAGAAAATAGCCAAAGCGTTAGAAAAACAAACCGCAGATGGGAAGTTAGCGGAAAAGGTAGAAAGCAGTAGCCGAAGTTAGTTCGAGACTCTCTACCCAGAATGGTTTAAGTTTAAGAGAGAAAACAGAAAATAGTACAAGGAACCTGGCTGAAACGATTAAGTGAGTTATGAAATGACGGCCTTATTTTATCGCTTGACACCAACAAAAGGGAATGTTCAGAGACATATTAAAAAAGGAGACAAAGATGTGAGAGATGTAGAAATGTTGTACACCAACATGCCAAGTGAAAGAAAATTCTAGATAGGGTACAAGAACAATAGAAACGTGCTATAATACTCAACCAAAGGAAGAAGAGAAAACAAGCAAAGCAAAAGAAACTAATATACTAAATATAGCATGTTTAGTACCTTAATCACAGAAACCTAATTACACAAACATTTCTCACACTAAACAACTTGTAATGCCCACCCACAAAAGATATCAAAATATGCACAGAAATCCTCGGTCGACGTAGCTTAACTGGTTAAAGCGGCTCTCCGGAGTGGAATGTTCCTGGTTCGATTCCCGGCGTCGACATGAAGTAACGGATTCTTTACAAATGGCTCCCGAACAGGGACTCACACTTGTGGCCAAGGACCCAACCGTTAGGTCCACCACTCAAGGTGAGGTCGTACCCCGATTCTCTTTCAAGTGGGGGAGGGTGTAATGCCCACCCACAAAAGATATAAAAATAAGCACAGAAATCTTCGGTCGACGTAGCTTACCTGGTTAAAGCGGTCTCCGGAGTGGAACGCTCCGGGTTCGATTCCCGGCGTCGACATGAAGTAAGGGATTCTTTACAGACTATAGTATATTAAGAGATGGACGCATTAAGCAACTATCTTATTAAGCAACAACTGAGAGAGGGAAGGGAAGCGGATGCTTTTTCTATATGTGTAACTCAATTAGTAATTGAGAAGCAAAATTAATGGGGACAAACGGGAAAAAAATTTACAAACATCAATTAGGCATAACTTTATTTATCTACTTGTCGCTGACAGAAACTTTATGCCTTCAAAAAACCAGCTGTTTTTGGTAAATATTGGCAATTTCGCAAAACGGTATTCTGTAAAGCATGATACATGTTGGTGGCAACTCAGACTGAAATCGACGATCTGACATCAACGTTGTTTTCACGCTAACCATCCGCGCAGTACTTGGGGACTTCAACTCTTCCTGATTCCTGAGTCTTCTACCTATCCCGTCCAATGTAAACACACTTCTTTATTTTTCTACTCTTCATAGAGAGAGTTGACTTTTTCTACCAATTCCCACTCTATCAGATATAAAATACATTTTATATTGAACACTTGCGTAAACACTGGCTATATTTTAAAGAAAAGTTGTCGACACCTGGATTCGAACCTGGAACGTTTACCACCGGAGAAACCGCTTTGCCATTTAAGCTACGCCGACAGGCAATTGGATAGCTTATATTAAAGTCCTTTATGGGTGGACATTACACCCACCCCAACTTGAAACAGATGTCAGAATAACGACATTACCTCCGGTGATGGACCTAACGACTGGGTCCTTGGCCACTAGTATGAGTCCCTAAGTTTGGGCGCCATTTTATAGTTGTCGACGCTGGGATTCCAACCGGGAACTTTCAGCTCCGGAAGAACGGCTTTACCATTTAAGCTACGCTGACGCTTATCTGGGTAGCTTATATCAAAATCATTTGAGGGTGGACATTACAAACATTATAGAATCTCTAACAACTTGCACTGTACCTTGTTGAAAACTTGGGTCCATGGCCTTGTGAGGTCTTCGTCACACCCGAATCCTACCATCAGCTCGTACCAACTGCAACCGTGACTCATCTGACCAAGCTACGTTTTTCCAGTCATCTACCGTCCAACTGTTATGTTCACGAGTCCAAGACAAGCGAAGCTGCCGATGGCGGGTGTTAATAAAGGCACTCGAATCGGTCTCCTGATGCCATATCCGATCAACACCAAATGTTATTGCACTGACCTCATGAACATGTGCCTAGCACGTGACTCATTGATTGTTGCTGTGATTTGACGCAGTGTCGCTTGTCTGTTAGCACGCGCTACATTACTCAGACGTGGCTGGTTGCTGTCATTTAGGACACATCGGTCGGCCACTGACTTGTCCATGGTGGAAGGTTGTACTTGGAATCACGTACTCTCGATGCACTCTTGACACTGTGGATCAAGAAATAATGAATTCCTGAACAATGTTCGAAATTAAATGTTCCATGTTTCTAGCTCTAACTAGCATTCCGCGTTCAAAATCAGCCAATTTTCGTCGTGTAGCCATAATCACGTCAGACTGCATTTCACAGGACTCACTACCGTCTAACTGAAGAAACTGACAACACACTGCCCATTTATGTGTGTTTCACGCGATGCTACCGCCACCTGGATATTTCCATATTACTATCCCGTAACGTTTGGCATTTCAGTGACTCACGCTGCTTGAAGTATGTACGTTTATAACTCATGCCATTTAATATGAGCTTAATAGTAGTTCAATCTTCAGCTCGCTGGAGAAGGTAGGATTCCAGGAAATAACTATTTGCCTTACAAAAGTCTTTCCATTAATTTTTTTTTGAATTTTTGTACAATGGATGATATATTTAAGTGATATTTTTAAGGTCTTTTTAACATATGGTACCTTGTTTCGACTGTTACTACACTGATGGTCATTAAACATTCTACATCAGGAAAAAAAGCAAATAGCAGAATCATATTTGTTTTACAAATACAGTATGATAGAGGACATGATTAAGTTTACAAATAATTTTAAGGTACAGAGCACGCAGCAATCACTATATAGAACAGCCATATCTGGCAGCAATAAAGCTCTAATCCGGCTGCGAAATCGAGTCGAACAGAGTTTGAATGGCAGGTTCTGGTAAAACATTCCGTGCGGTTTCAACTCTATGCCAGAGTTCAGAAATTGTACTAGTTGGCGACTAGTTGTGTGTCAGTCTCTCGACAACCAGACATTCTCATTTGGTAAAAAATCTGGAGAATGTGCTGGTCAGGACATCATTCGTAGGACGCGAGCAGTAGGCTTGCCTTATGTGCTGTACCCGTCTCATTTCAGACTTTTGACGTCTGCCCCTGTGAGGGTTCCAGTCAGTCATGGCCCTCCGTGTTTGGCCATTGTTCGCGTCTACTACTCTCCGAGCACACCGCCCTCGCTAGCCCCCAGATAAGAGGGGGTTAGGTTCTTCAGTGTCTCAATAGCACTGAGAACCGACATGCTGTAGGGTAATATTCTAACACCAGTGTTGAGGGGTAGGACGCCCACCCATTCTACCTCTTTCTGGCCTCCGCTTGAAAGATGGTTGCCTCGCCATTCAGTCTGAATTTCATGCTATGCTCCAGATTCCCATCCTTAAGTACACAGAATGTACCGCCCACACTGCTTTCCTCTTTGGAACCGTCAGTGAAAAACCTAGTATCCTTCATCCGGCTGATCCCCGGCAGTTCAAGGACAAGTCAGGAGATCCACCGGGTGTACTCTTCAAGGCTCCACCTGTGGTTCCAAGAGTGCCTCCTGGTCTCTACTTGGAAGTAAGGACGTTGAACGTTTGCCACCAAATTTGAAATGAAACCACCAAGTCCAACGGGGATGCCTGTTAGTACACATAGAGCGTCCTTCGAGACCGTTTTATAGGCACGGAAAATCCGTATCGCACAGACCCTTTGGATGAAGGCTATGATTTTGATCTCGCAAACATTACTCTCTACCTTCCACCACGCGCCGGCAGCATACACCACCATCTGCTTTACAGCACGTTTGTACACCATTCTAAGTGCGCCTCCTTTTAGTCCCTACATTGTACTGGCAAAGTATGTTAATCGACTCATGATTTTCTCTACTCTTTCCTTTACCCGATGCAGATGAGGGAAGAAACTTGGACTCTTATCCATCGTTACTCCTAGAACTTTAATTTCCTAAACTGACTCAATAACTGAGTCTCTATTCTGAAGTAATGCTTCTCAGCCTACTCAGGACCTTCCCACGGACGACAACTATCGCCGGAGTCTTGGGAACGTTGAACCGGATGCTGTGGGCCACATTCCACTCCAGTAGTTTTGCTAAAGTTTCATCTACTCTTACCTGCAGTTCCCAGGTGTGTTCACGGAAACTATAAGAGTAAAATCATCTGCGTATGCTTGCATAACACCCCCTTGGAAATCGAGTGCTAACGCGCTATTTACCACCAAGTTTCAAAGGAACGGGCTCAGGCAGAAACCCTGTGGAGTCCCACGCTCCATTTGCCATTCCAATCTCACTCCTTCGGCTTCGGCTATTACTTTCCTATCCGAAAAATAGGAGAGCAGTGTCCCATAGTTATAGGGACAGCTCATCTCTTTAACTGCTGGAGTATGTCTGGTCACCACACCGTGTCAAATGTTCCCTCCATGTCAAGCGACACCACCGCCGTGTACAAACCTCCATGTTTGCGCTTCTGAACTTCACTTATCAGGCGCCAGAAAGCCATCGTCGCGCTACGTCTCGCCCTGAAGCCGTACTGTGTCGACTTCATGAATCTCGCTCTCACTGCGTGGAATTAGAGTCGAGAAAGTAGCAACCGCTCCAGTGCTTTCCTTAAAGTTGATAGAGGTCCGATTCCCTCGTGCTTTTAGGATCCCTAGGATCCTTTGCCGACTTATTGAGAAGTACAAGCTTTCCGCATTTCCAGTCGCTTGGGAACACCCACGTCATCAGATATGCGCTGAACACTGCAGGTAGCAGGCTCGGTTCTGACTCGTGAAGTCTTTTCACGATCTGTTCGTTGAGTCGGCCAAGACAAAGGGCTTCTCCTTCCGGTAGCCACCTAACGACTCTGTCGATTTCCTTCTTTGCAAACTTCGCATCTATACATGTGCTCTTGTTGCACTGCCAGGCGATGGTCAGGACTTCAGTAGAACACTCTTCGCATCGAGAAAGGTCAGGACAGTGTTCGTGCATTGCCCTGTTGAAAGGTAGCGTGACGGAGGTCCCGAAGATAGAGCACAGCCTTGGGCCTTAATACATCAGAAGTGTAACGGCTGCTGTTCAAATTACCGCCGATGTGAACAAGAAGTGACCGAGATATGTACTCAATGGCAGTTCGTACCAGGACTCCAGGTGAAAGTTACCACTTCAGGTCATTGTCATAGGAGCTATGACAATGAGGAATGCAAGCTGGCAGTTGTCGTTCCTCTCAGTGCCTCAACACACGGATACGGCTATCATGATACTGTACACAGAACTGGGGTTCGTATGAAAAGACGATGTGACGCCGCTTCTCTGTCCATGCTCGTCGTTAAACGTTCCGCTGTAGGCTCGTCTCTCTCTGTTGCAGGGACAAAGGAAGACGCAGCAACGGTCTGACTTTGTGAAGTTTCTTGTATATAAAGGTTACATGTGATTTTAATTGCTTCTTGTGTATTTGCTTGGTTTTTATCATGCTCTATGGCATTTGTCTGAGGAGGAAACTCCGTCCAGTAATTTATGCAATATATTCTGGACAATTGTAAACTTCTCCCCACAAAAGACTTCGGTACCACAAAACCGGTAAAGCGGTCACTCTAGAGATGACAGATCCGTAGGCTCGAATCCTGGCTTCGACGAAATAGGCAAATTTTCCTTTACAATGACGTCCGAACTTTCGGACTCACACTAGTGGCCAAGAACCCAACCGTTAGGTCCACCACTTGGAGTTAGGTCGGTTTCCTCACCTCTCTCTCTACGCGGGGGTGTATATAAGGTTCTCCACACAAAAGACTTCGAAATTAAGTTGCCGAGGTACCTGTCGGCGTAGTTTAAGCGGTAAAGCGGTCATCTCTAGAGATGACAGATCCGTAGGTTTGAATCGAAATGATCGACGAAATGGAAGTTTCTTCTTTTTACGATGGAACTTGTTCCGAAATCGTGCTTTTTCCTGATTTTAATAAAGGAATGAATTCTTTTTCCTCTTCAACAGTCATCTTTTTTGGGCAATACGGTAAGTAACGTTCGCCCCAGAAGTGCCTGAGCCATGTGTTCCGTGTTCATCTTGTGCTTGGCACTGCATGGCCTTTACAGGCCCTTATGCTATTAAAATTCAAACCAACCAACCAATCAAAATCTTTTTCCAGCATCTGTTTCCGAGCCTCTCGGGTGTGGAGCAGATCACTGTAATATGTTACAACGCGTCGCCAATTCTCGAATGTTCATTTATCGCACTAAACTGCATTTCATTTTCTTTTAAAAGTCTATTAATCTATGTAGAATTACGCTACTCATTACTAAAAATAATTCTGCAGATTCATTGAATGTGTATCCCAAAAACACGCGAAGAACAAAGCATTTCGCGGTGTATGTATTATCTGTTTTTCAGGCCGATCCGCCCACTCCTTACAACAACGTTTCCTCCCACGCGCCCAACCCTCGCTAGTGCCACCTGTGCACCGAATACCCGCAATTACAACCGCAAACGTTCCACACTAATGAGAAGTAAAAAATATGTGAGAAAAGAAAAGTACAAACGTATAGGTAGGCTGACACATACCGGATTATTATACAGCACGAAAACTGTTACAGTGCGATGGAAATACTCACTGGTGAGTTATTCGGAACACTGATTTTGAAGGTAAACGTAAATGGTTATCATAGGAAAACGATTCATATGAGTATTCACGGTGGAATAAGTGAAGTACCACTGAAACTATAATGAATTATAAAAAAAAAGGTTTTCCCTCATACGCCAGATCCGTGTTTTCCATAATCTTCTTCATTATTCGTTATTGAACTAAAACACGTGAGTTAATGTCATATATTTTCATCTAACACTTGTTGCAGTTTATTCTAAACTGTGGTAAATGCGCCTCATCAAGTGAGGGTATTAGCAGCCCAGTCGCTGCTTACTCAGACTCAGAGGAGCACAAGCTTCAACCGCTTAACATTTTAACATCTTTCCACCATGTTTCACATTGCTCTTTTTAACATTTTAAGTACCTCCTAGCACCTGAGTATCCAGCTTCTGCCGGCTATAATATCCCTCTACTGAGATCACAAATACCCACTACTGACTGAACATCCTGCTTCTGTAAGTAAGTAAGTAATAAGGTATTTATTCCACCATGATGTTTTACAAGTAAAGTACAGATAAAGAAACAAATCAGACTGCGGTCCTCATGAGGGAGTAGGGTTTCAACCTGTTAAATTGAATTGGGCTTCACTACTTACATCTCGATCACACTTGAAGGTGTGGTTCCCTCCCTGAGATAGCAGTGTTCAATAAAGAGACCAATGTTCCCAAGATACGCATCAATGAAAGAAGAAAGGAAGTAAATAAATGAATAAAAATCCAATAAAGAATTCTCTGTTGGAAATTCAGTTAACGTTCTATGTACTCTTGATCGGTGAATTGGTGTGGATTTCTATGGAGAACATAGGACAGATAGACAGATTTTGTCTTTTATAGATATAGATGTTACAGATGCCCTATATTTGCCTAACTAGTTCTTCCTAGTTTTCTGCAACTTCAGTGAAGAACTCCGTTTTAAGAATTGCAGTTTGTTGTAGGTGCTACACTGGAAGAACAAATTGTTATTACATATCTGGGTAGAAACATATGGATTGTTAAAAGAATACGTCAGCTTGTAGGATAGAGATCATTTCGGCATTCACTGCCTTCATCAAAAGTATTGACAACCAAGTGATCGTGTAGAGTGAGATTTGACTGATACCCCCCAGGATGGAGTTATGAATTTGTGTTTGTGAAGTTTGTAACAACCCTACAAATCCATTCCTAACCTTCTTAACATTAATTCCAGCAGTAAATAACCACAAGTCACCCGCCTCCACTAAGCAAGAGAAGAGTGTTAGAGAGAATATATTCAAACGTCGAAAGCGATGCTCCAAAAAGTTATACTATTTGTGAAGTTAAATACAGAAGAAGAGGGTCTATTCTTATAGTGAGGAAAAGTTTTTCTGTTTAACATAACAGTTTTGTGTTAGGTTAAATTATTCATGATAGCCGTTATTTACCGGATATTTTTTTAAGATAAGTAAAACTTTAACTTTTTAAGCCATTTTATTTGGCCAAGTTTGTGACTAAATTACACAAAATAACTTGTAAACTGAATTTAACTATATGTGTCCAACAGCTTATTGTCAATGAGAAGAAATTTCTCCAGGTCTTATAATTGCCTGTCAGAGATGCTAAATGTTTCATGGCCCTTTTCGGGATCGAACTCGGGATACCCGAATGTGAGCTAACCACTACACCAGAGGGACACAGATCAGATCTCTTATCGTTCTCCTTAGCAATTTTAGCTCACCGGGGCTAAATTATTTCGGAATTCGAGTCCGCTGTAATCTCCATCCACGAACGACTTCGAAATAAGCTTCTACAGACAAGAGTCAGCGTAGCTTAATCGGTTAACGCGGCCTCTCTGGGGATGGCCGATCCGTAGATTCGAACCCCGCTTTGACAAAAAGTAAAGTTTCTCTTTACACCGCCCAAAAGCGAAACAAACCGAAAAATAAAAACCTGGCTGAAACCTGGTTTTAAGTTAATTAGAGTTGAGAGAGGTTAGAAAAGCATTGTTGCTATCGAGAAAGGTATTGTTGCTTTCGAGACAGGCATTGTTGCTGTCGAATAAGCGGTGTGCTTCATCAATTTAGGAGAATTAGGCCATCAAAATTATGTGCGTACAATGTTCAACTTTTGTGTGTCACTATTATTTTTTTTTTCTTTGCCACCTTGTCTTAAAGAGCACCAGTAACTTGATCTTAATACAACTAATCTTGACTGGCAACACGTGAATATACGTTTCTTTTACCTGGCGGCAAGACCCCTAGTGCAAAAACATCTTGAAACATGTTATCACTGTTACCCATCTACACGCTCGTAACATTTGGAATAAGGAATGAGTCTCTTGGAGCACTTAAGGAAGAGAATAAATAATATAACATGTGACAAGTGGGAAAACTGCAAAGGAATTAATGACGCTATGCTCACTCTGCTCAGAATGGAATAAAAAGGCATTCGTAACTACGCTGTTCCTCGTCATTATTCATCTTGTTTAGCACTCTTCATCAACGACTACTGGAGACGGAAGAGATTCCTGACTGCAGAAGATGATAGTTCGCACAACGAAATACACTTGGTATCAAAACATGAAACACCAAGAGAGAACGAGCAGAAATCGATGAAATTTGGCACGCATATAGGAAACATCAGATATTTTATGAGACCGAACAAATAAAGCTAAAACATCGATAAGAAAAAATGTATTACGTAAATTGTACCAAACCTAGTGCCGCAGTTATTCTCTATACATTCCTCAATGAAATGTTGTATCGTGTCATAGAGATGATAAATTGCTTCTTACGATAGGAAAGATCAAGAAACTTTCACCTGTTGTTTCAATTTATTGTGGTTGGTCAAGAAGCTGACGTCCGGCCATATCCCATATGGCTTAAATAATGCAGAGATTTGGTAATCTAGCTGAGCATGGGGGAACGTTGATGGTCCGTAGGCACTGTTGAGTGGGGCGTAATGTCATCCTGACGGAATAACGCTCAAAGTATCCGTTATGAGAAAGAAGTACAACTGGGTATAGAGCGTGCTTGACGTAGCGATGCGCTATCAAAGTATTATTGAGAAATACGAGAGATGAACATTTGTTGCAGCTAATTGTTCTCTCATACCATGGCACCTGGTGTTACTGCATTATGCCGTCTCACAATTGCACATCTCCTGCATTACGTCTCCAAAGATGCACACGAAGATAATCAGATCCAAAACAGAAACGAGGTTCGTCATTGAATACGACGTTGTTCCATTCAGTGGTCTAGTTACGATAATGACGACACTAGTGCAAACGCTGACAGCGATGTTTATTGATCGGTGGCACAAAAAGTACGGGACGTCGGGCGTGAGTCCAACGTTAGCTAGTCGGTTGAAAATTGTACACCCACTCAAACGGCGACTTAGTGTGTGTACCACTTACAATACCTCCCATTTGTGACAGGCTGGCTGTAGGATTGGTTAGTCTGTCGTCGTATCAGATCCTCTGTGTTTTTCTTTTGACCTTCCTGGGCCACGTTGACAGGCTCTTGATCCATGTCTTGTGTAATACTGTCGAAATCGCCCCACTGTTGAACACTTGTAATTGATTTCTGCAGCGATAAGCCGTAACACTGTTTTCCTTCTCTCAAAGTCGTTTGATTGATGGAACGATTGTCGCCTTCGTCGCCATTGCATAATACCATTTTGCGAACTACCGATTAAGATTACTTTAAATAGTGCACAATCCACCTATCTGCAACAAGACCGCGGACACTAGAAAGCATATAAACCACGATCTCACTATACTTATTTCTGATAACGTCTGATAAGTCCACATTTTTGACCCATTTGCAGATCTCCACCTTACTTGCTTGCTTGCCGAACTTCAACCGCTTTTGTCTGCTCCTTTTTAATGTGGCATTTTTTTTATAGTGAATGTGTTTCGCCATTCGTGTAGCACCTATGGCATATTCATATGTATGATGCTGCCGCGCAATCTTGCATTTATACATATACTAGGAGTCTGTTATTAAAGTCTAGCTACTCTGAGCACTCAATAAAAAAATAAAAGCTTACTTACAGTGATGTCCAGTAAATTTTGTCACGCGTTAATAAAGCCACAGAATGGAAATATACAAAAAAAAAAAATCTGCATAGCCTTTAATTGGCAATGCAGTGGAATCTAATGAAAAATCGATTTTTACAGTGGCGTTAATATTGGGACAACATTACGAACAGATCTTGTTAACCCAGTGATTCCGTTATCAAACTGCAATCCGCAACATTTCTGTTTCAAATCCCATTACTGCACACGCGTGTTTGTCTTCTAAACCATTCTGCTGTTAGGGCCATTGACCGTGCCCAGAGAGACTGGCCCTTCCTGGGATAATAGGCGGCGACCGATATTCTTTTATGTATCATAATATAATTATGGTAGTTTCATCATCATCATCAGTCTTTTTCAGTCCATTGTAGATTGCAGGATAAAAGTTTCTTCAAGATTTATCCAACCTATGCGATACACTGCTTTTTTTGCTTCCAAATTACCCCCTGAAAATTCGACAATCTCATCCACTCGTCTCATATATGGTCGTTTTCTGGAGCGTTCTCATTTTTGCAATTATTTCAGAACCATTTTTGTCCATCTATTATCACTTCTTCTAATGACGTAAACTGTCGACTTCCACCTTAAATACCTTACGCTTGAGAGCTGAGATTTTGGTCTGTTTCCTCGCTAAGAATTTCTCTTCCAATCTCTTCTTGTAGTTCCCAAACTACCTTTCCATATTTTCTTGTGCATCTTACAGTTTCTGAATTGCTCATGCTATGAATATCATGTTTAACAAAGATATGTTAAAAAGGAAAGAATACACTGGTTAAAGACTCGTTAAACACCATAGCATTTCCTTTCAATATCATACTGTTCTTTCCAAATGCTCTCCAATCAATTTTCACTCTATGGTTGATTTCATTCGTAATATTTCCATCCATTGATACCCGTTATCGAAGGTAAATATAATTTTCAACCTCCTTTAACTTCATT
>JJRW01S0013811.1:50192-61706 GCA_001188405.1 Loxosceles reclusa | reverse complement strand
TTTCCTTTATTCCTCAACTTTCAGTTTCTTCTGATAATCTAAAACCTAATGATACCTCATCCCTGCCAGATTTCCACAGTTCAACAATTATTTTGTAATTGCTGCATTTTCTATATCACCACCAAATTTACTGGAATCCCAAACAGAATGTAAACTGTTATAGATTCGTTTGTTAGCGTCTCTACTAACATATCTTTGATAATATTATCATAATTTCGGCAGAAGTGTTCCCACTAAATTATATTAAAAGTAATTTAATGTCACTCCACAAATCTTTCAAAGTGCCATCATTTCAAACTGTCATTCTCGTCACATACACAGACTTCGTAGATATGGCTGTGGAGTTAGTAATACTCTATTGAAGTGCAAGTAAAAGAATTTTTCTAGTTTACATTAAGCTACGGTATGGCAAAACAGAGGAGATAGTGACTTCCACCAAAATTCTCTGAAAATTCCAGTTCTTAGTCAAAAATTGCATTTTCCTCTGACATTTTCTCATTTTCCAGAAGCGTAGGAACGCTGTTACTGTTGGAAGTAAAAACAGTTCTTCTAGTAAGAGAAGTAAGTGCTCTATAGTGAGCTTTATTTCCAAACGTATGCTTTTAGAAGAGTATGAAAACACGTGTACACTAAAAGATAGAGTAGCAAAGAAAAGTTTGTGGAAAAGAACCCACAGGAAACATTTTGCAGAGTGAAATCGTGAAACAAATCCTCCTAAGAACGTAAAACACGTACCAAAGATACAGATGAAACCAGAGAAACAGCGAACGAAAGGAAAAGGTAGTGCCAAGAGAAGAAAAAACAAAAAAAGTGTGCGAAAGCCGTAGAAAAAGCGTAGCGAATTCAGGTAATACGGACCCACAAGATACGTGACGACACTTACCATACGGAAGCAACTCCGGGAAAACGCTGAACTGTAAAGGGCGGGAAAAATCGACTGGCAGTGTCGCCATCTGAACGATCGCCGGTAATGGCGCCAGGCGAAGTGCATTAAATAACTGAGAGCACTTCAGCGAAGCTACTATAGTAAGTACTTAAACTGATGCACATACTCGTACAGTCATGTAGTGGATGTTTATTTGTGTGGCAAAGTAGGAAAATGCGGCCTGATCGATAAACAAGTCAGAGATGCCAACCTACCAACAAATAAAATCAGGAGGTACAGCGAGAGAAATCAGAATACTTAAACTGACGAAAGTTTCACTCTTCATTTATCGTACAATTGGAGAAAGAAAAGAAAAATACACGATACGAGCTTATTGTAATTTCTCTTCGTTCTAATAAAAGTTCGTCTGCTTAATAAAAGTGCGTTCGACGTTCGCAGTGTAGTCAAGGGCGAAATTCCTTCACTACTACTATTGCCAAAAGCTGCTCTGTCATTGAAATTATTGTAAAAACGTTGAAGAAAAAAAACTAATGTTACAATACTTCAGTTTTGAACGCAGTTTTTGTTTTCTCATCCCAACTGAAAACTGTTGAATATTCTAATGAGACGATGCGAAACCTGTTGCTTATGTGACATAATGGTTTCTTTGAAAGTTTAATCCTTTTGCGTAGAAAACTGAAAAAATATACACTGAAGTGCCAAAAGTCATGGGATACCTCCTAATATCGTGTCGGACCACCTTTAGACCGGTAAAGTGCAGCACCACGACGTCGCACTGAGTCAACTAGTCGTCGGAAGTTCCCGGGACGAAATATTCCGCCATGCTGTCTGTATAGCTGTCCATAATGTGGAAGTGCACCTAGCACAGCATGTTTCGCATGAACCTACCTTTCGATTATATGTCAAATATGTTCGATGGGGTTCGTGTTATGGCGATTTTGTTGGCCATTTCATTCTCTGGAATTCTCCAGAATGTTCGTTAACCCAATCGCGAAAGATTTTGGCGCAGTGACATGGTGAATTGTCATCCTGAGAAACCCCATCGTTGTTTGGGTACATATCCGCGAATGGCTGCAAATGGTCTCCAAGATATTGGACATAACGCGTTCCACTCAGTGTATGGTTCAGTTTGGCTACAGGACGCAGTTCATGCCATGAAAAAAACGCCCCACACCATTATGGAACCACCGCTAACTGGCACAGTACCTTGTTGACAACATGGTTCCATGGCTTTGTGAGGTCTGCGTCACACCCGAACCCGACCATCAGCTTGTACCAACTGGAACCGTGTCTCATCTGATCACCTGACGTTTTTTCCAGTCATCTGCCGTCCAACTGGTTTGTGCACGAGCACCAAATAGGCGCAGTTGCTGAAAGGCCAATTGTTAAAAACGGCACTCTCAAGTCGGTCTTCTGCTGCCATATCCGATCAACGCCAAATATCGATGCACTGACCTCATGGACACGTGCCTAGTACGTGACTGATTGATTGTTGCTGTTGTTTGACGCACCGTCACTTGCCTGTTAGCACGGACTACTATACTGAGACGTCGCTGGTCGTGGTCATTAAGTACACGCCGTCGGGGGGACACGGCGTTGTCTATACTGGTAAGTAATGCCTGAAATCAGGTACTCTCGACACACTCTTGACACTGTGGATCAAGAATGTTGAATTCCCGAACAATGTCAGAGATGGAATGTCCCATGCGTCTAGCTCGAACTTGCATTTCTCGTTCAAAGTCGGTCAATTCTCGTCGTGTAGCGATAATCACGTCAGACATTTCACAGGACTCGCTATAGTCCAACTGAAAGAACTGAGATAGCATTGCCCATTTATGCATTTATCCATCACTGGATATTTGCATCCTACTATCCCATGACTTTTGGTACTTCAGTGTATGCTATCTAAATAAAGTTTCGAGTTTACCTGCTTCTTAGATCTTGCTAAATAACATTTTTTTTTTTTCACGAACGTAATATATCTTCTGTGAGATGAAAAGTTAGTGGTCTGAGGGAAAAATGCAGCCGTAATTGTAGGCATCGTGCAAGTGTACAAAGCACTAAGAACAGCTCAAAATACTGCCATCAGATAATATTTGTGTCTAAGAAATCCCAATATTGGACCGCCTTCCATGGAAAAAAAGAAAACCAGAAAACGTGTGTTTGTCCGTGGCTAGAACTAAATTTCGCGTCGCTTGTAAACGTACGTCGATTGCATCACTTGCGTTGTCGTGTGGACGCACCTTTAAAAAATAAAATAAATAAAAGATACAAAATACATCATATTGAGAAATCTTCAAAAATCCGGAGAAGTATGTTATAATTCATGGTCGGGAGTAGGGACGAAAATCTTGGCATCGCTGACAAATGGCTAATCCCATCAGTGTGACGTGATTCAGCTCGTCTAATCTCTAGGGAGTAATTAACAAGGCATGAAAATATATTAGTACGTTTGTAAGTTGTTAAAAATCCTTGCTTAACAAGTTCCTTAAAAATTCTCCCTTAACACACACAAAAGGAAAAAAAAAAAAAAAGATTGCGGATAAATATAGCACATATGGTACTGCAGGAGGCATGTCCGCCCCTCTCTCATTGGTTGAGAGAAGATTCTCCTCAACATCAGCCACTGTCCAAATGGGCTTGTGGTGTACGTACAGAAATGAGAGATAATAGTTTCCCCTACCCCTGCAAATTTTATGGCCATTGGTTAGGAGGAAGAGCGTATATTGTTCGAAAGATTTTATGTGCCGTAAAGCGTTTCAAGACGCTTCGCCTGTTCTTTGATGAAGCTGTTTACCGTCCCGGTAATGGATTTCCAATCCCATTTGTAACTACCCTGCATAAACGGACACTGGCCCGAGCAATTTTTTCCTGCTTGCTTTTTCTTTCATTTCTTTCTCCATTTCCTTCCCTTTTCCGCCGCTGATTCGCAGGATGACCAGCGGAATATCCACTTTTACTAGCGGTCATTCAAAGGAAAAGGACAGCACGTGGTCTCTCAGCAAATGGCCCGGGATAACGCTTGTCCGTTTTTCGGATATCGTTGGGAACTCGTCCTTATGACCTTAATCTCGCGGCAATCTTCCGTTTTTATCGGAAAAACCCCGATGAAACGCTTTGCTCCGAGTCTCCCTTCCTGGTGAATAGCTGTTTTGGAATATTCTTCCAGGAAAAGCGGGCGCGCTCTTAAATCTTTTGGAAGAGCTGGTAGCCGGAATAGCTTGTTAAATTGCAGTTTGGTATGTTGCGTGCTGCCGCATGTACTTCTCTCCCTTCCCAGACGGCGATATATATATATATGTGTGTGTGTGTGTGTGTGTGTGTGTGTGTATGTATGTATGTATGTATGTATCCCCGAAACACAGAGAGACTGATTACATATGTATATAGTCGTTTCGTTCTTACACGACTATATACAAGACTATATGTATATAGTCGTGTATGAACCAGGGTGTTGGGGTACGCAGGATCTGACTCCCTTTAAGAGTGAAAAGTAAATATAAAACTAAAGCATAACAACTTCATCATCATCATAATGTGGTTCAGTAGTATAATTATCAGCACTTCAAACAATTAACAAACCTTTATTTAACAAACTACTATGACAGAATTATAATGGGCTGTCACCCTTACCAGCTTACATCAGTAAGTCCTTACTTTTAGTTTCGATAGTCCCACCCTCCTCCAATCAAAACGCTGAAGTTCAAGGTACTTGTTGCTGTAGATTTCTTCTTCAAATATTTCAAGACATACTCTTACGTAAAATGGAATTAGTATATATATATTTTCCGATTAAGTACTTTTCAATCATGTGCTAATAACCAGCGAATTTTTTTTTTATTCTTACAGTTATGAAGGAGCGAGCAAAGAGTCAGGATGGCTGCGACTTTCCGGAATGCCGGTCGGTGCAGATGTTTGACGGTTTCTGGCACTGAGAAACGCAGCCTCGTGTAGGGTTGCTAAACGGCGATCGCGTGCATGCGTCCATCATCGGCGAATCATTTTTTTTTTTACCGGATACGATCTAGAAAGATATGGACTAGGTTTCTCCATATCTTTTTTCTACCGCGGACCAATCTCGCCTAATAAAGACTAAATTACTCTATTCATCTTCCTCTTTCCAAGCATCCTGGTTCCATGTCTCAAGCCATCCTAGAACCGGAGTCATCAAATCTGATTATTGTCACTTGATCACTGTCTTAAGCCACGCCTACTACCCCCATACCACTTTTCTTAAATCGACCTAGCTCCGAAACTGCTGGTCCTATCACTCCCAAATTTCACACAACGTATCCCCTAACACTCACCAACCATTCACTACCTAATCAGTTTAATCATACGACAAGAAGTACACTTTAATTCACTTTTTTTTTTACGACTTAAACTCGTTAAAATCCTTCAAAACTATCCACCGTAGCATCCCTTCTCGCAAGCGTTTTCTGTTAGACTCGACTTTAGAAAGATATGGACCTATAAACACAATACAGTTCTCGCCATAAAACGAAACCACAAACAAAGAACGAAATATTAATGAACATGTTACCACAAAAACTGGGTTATCACCGAATCGGCGAACATGGCCACTCGCCAAAGCCGCCAAACTTCTGCACCGACCCGCATTCCGGAAAGTCGCAGGCTGACTCGAGCCCTAATAATTGAGCCTGAACTCATCTCTACTCTATGCGATACTCTTATTGCATAGACAACGAGAACTTATTTGTCTATGGGTAACTGTAGTGGCGTCCTTCTGTTCTCACTTTTTGAGCTTATCTGTTTTTCAAACACGTAATTCTTCTGATTAGTATGCAACTGACACAAATGCATCAGTAACCGAGTATAAGGAAAACATACTGTAATGTCCACCCACAAAGGACCTGAATATAAGCTACCGAATTACCCCGTCGGCGCAGCTTAAATGGTAAAGCGGCTCCTCCGGAGTTGAACGTTCCGTGTTCCAATCCCGGCGTCGACAACTTTTCTTTGCAATACAAGGAAGTTATAAAATCAACATTTCAATATTTATGCTTGTATCTCTTCCAAAGACTCTTGGATCACCTACGAACTCTTCGCCTCAACGCAGGAATTCGAAACGTCCGGTGTAGGAAAATTTCTATAAACGCTGTTGAAAACAATTTCTCCAATCCAGAACGGTGGTGGATGCATGAAATTATTTTCCACCACCAAATGGCTGCTAGATCTCGCATCTTAAGTTGTGTACAAGGTTGTTAGTCACAGAAGAACAGTTTCCCTTCCGTTGAAGAAAAAAAATACCGTTAGGTTATAGCATACTCCCCATGGAGATATGACGTACCATAAACTTGGATTACGTCAACGCTTTTATGGTTATTCTTCCAAAGATCGGCTTCCTACCACGATGCACTCGGTTGATGATCATATTAAGCCACTTCTTCACGCAAGAGAAGCAACCCTGATAAGTATGAGTTTGAGCAAAGACGCAGAAAAGTTAAGGGCAATATTTAGAAATTTATTGCACATGCGGGACAAATTTTCGTATAATGAGGAATAACCAGGGTGAAAACTAAATGACTCGAGGAAATGCAAAATAGGGAAAATTGCAGTTGAATAACTATTGTATATAATTAGTAGGATAGCTCAAACTAATTCGAGCGTGGCGAACACAAAACTGGAACAACGTCAAAAAAAAAAAAATTCTCCTTAAATTTCAAATAACACGGATGGTCAGACTGAAATGTTTATTTACTGTTATGGACTTATTATTATGGACATGCGTAGAAGTTTCAAGTGGTTATCAAAAACGTAGAGTGCGTTGTTTGGAAATGAATTTTTTCAATAGTATCGAAAATTACCATAAGTTTTGGTTTTGATAGTTACATAGAATGACGGAAGACAGCAGAAACCTAACATTACTACTGAAACAAAAGGAACTCTAACACTATCTGTTGTCATTCAGAATAAAATCAAACAGAGGAGATGCGCAAGCATGTACTCTGGAAGAGGAAACTTAAACGGCAGTGAAGGTCAATGGTTGTGGGCGTGTGGGAGAATTTTTAGCTGGAGGTTACCAGAACATTCTTTGTTTTCTGACATTCGATGAGTTTCTAGAAAAATCCTTGAGCTTTTAAAAAGCAGAAGCGCAGGTATTAAATAGTAGTCGGCTGGCAACACGTTGAAGGAATTTTTGTTCGATTGTAAGTGAATCTGTAAGGCGTATTCCAATTACTTTTAGCTAGTTTACTTGACGATCTTTGCTTCAGTTGTGAAGGCGGGACTGTTTTTTTAGGAGGCCCTCTCAGGACTCACTTATTGGTGAGTATGGTGTCTTTCTCGTTTTCGTTGCGTTGCTATTTTGGAGCGTTGATTTTGTTGTAATTGGTTTGTGTTGATGGAAATTGAGGTGAAGATTATTGTTAGAGGGGTTGAGAGGAGTGGATTTTAATTATCGCCGACGTTAGGAAAAGGTAAGCACCTGTGTATTAGACTAGACCATAGGTCGGTCACCGCCTCCACGCCTCATTGAAGGGTACTAGCGGCCCAGCCGCCGCGAAGCCCAGAAATAGAGGAGCCCAGGGCTTCAACCGCAGAATTCGGTACCAGGTTCACCCAAGCCGACTGAACGCCGAAGCAGAACAGCCGACAGAGCTAGTACTGATATTAATATCCGTCGTAGCATCGGGGCGGAGGCAGTCGTCGGACAGCCCTCGGGTGGGTTGACCTGGCCGCCCACATCGACCAGGTTCAGAGCCTCGGTTAAGTGGCGTAGTGGTGCAGAGCCCCGCTGGGCCGAATACGGACTAGCATATGGGGATACACCGCCACCGACCTATCCGATACTACGCCCTGCCATAACTGCACGAGTATCCGGATAGCCCGAGCCGTAACCCTTAGCCCAAAGGGTTCGTGCCCAGCCAGATGGCAGCCGTCCAAAAAGGATATGTCTGAGATCTCTACTGTGCGAAGCATCAGTAGGGTAAAACTAACCTGTCTCAAGACGGTCATGGTAGATGGTAAGAAAAACAGAAATAAAACACTCTTACAAAAGGACGTGAGGTGGAATTTTAGAAATTTTAGAAAACTAACCTGTCTCACGACGGTCGTTAGGAAAAGGTAAATAGAACAAGCCACCTAAACCACGAAATTCAGAATTTCTATTCAGAGGCTTGGTTGGTTAATTAGAATTTAATGGCACAAAGAGACCTGTAAGGTTATGCTGTACCAGACACAAAGGTAAATACGAAACACTAAATGACTCGCGGACAGCACGTCACTTCCCCATACTCACAAAAAGTTGAGCCCTCTAAGGCTATTATTTGGTAGAAACAATTGTTCCACATTAGGGGTCAAAATCTTGAAATACTAACGCAATTATATGGTACGCGCTACATTCTAAAAAGTGCATTTAATAACTGAACTCTTGTCAAGAAAAACCCGTTTCTATTATTTCACAATATTTAAACAAAAGGTTTATTTTACGATGGAAACCAGTAAGAAATATCTCAATTTGCCTTAAAGAAAACTTAATAACAATTATAGTTCTTGGAACACACGACATGTGACACATCACCATACTTTACTTTAAATAAATTATCATTACTTTTAAGAGCTGGAAGAAAAAAATTTCAATAGACTAAATGCCAAGCGAAATAGAAAACGATGAAACTTTAAAACATCTAGTGAAACATAAAAAAAGCAGAGCCACACGTGAATATTTTAACTGAAGAGAGGTTTATACAAAATTCAAATTTTTACTCCACATTACCATTACTTACATATCTTCTCTTTCCTCCTCCAAGTGAATAATAACACGATGAATGGAAAGAGAGAATTCTTTCATTTAGGTTCCATGCAGCAGCGAAATCATTACTCATTTCCAGTTCCGCACACGGAAGTGATGGCAAACTGAAAGAAATCTCGTATCTGAACAGAGAAAAGTTTTCGCCGACACACACACACACATCCCTTTTGTCTGATGCGTTTTGAAGAATATAAATCGCTTCTGGTTGTTATCGTTGTTCGGCGGCAATCGACATACAAATTGCGATATGATAAAATCGACAGAAATTACTTTCGGATTTCCGCGTAATACAGCACGGCGAAAGCGAAACGAAGAAATGGAAAGCTGTAGGTGGGGGATAACGGTGGGACGTTCCTCGAATGCAGAAACTGTGCGGTAGTTACTGAAAAGAAAGCGAAAAGGGGAAGCCCTCAAAGCAATAAGTGAAGGTACGCTATTAATATTCCGGGTTCATCATTTCTGTAACGCCGATGCCTTCTCATCCTCGTTAATAAGGACTACCGGATAATATCGCAACGTCGAAAATATCTCATCGACCGATGAAATGAGAAGTACTGCTTGATATTGACTACTGGCTTATCCATTCACTAATAATCAAGCGCATACTACCAATAGTTAGTTAGTCTTTAAGGAAATTGGATGCAAGTTCTTATAATCGGATGGAAAACGTGTACGAAGATTAACGGGAAAGATAGAATAATTAGCAAAATATCTCAAACTATGATTGCTAAGACTCCATTTGGGATGCCTCATTATATACAACATGCTTAGGTTGGTCGGTTGCTTGGTTGGTTAATTAGAATTTAATGGTACAAAGACCTGTAAGTCTATAACTGTGCCAAGTACAAAGTAAGAACGAAACGCTAAATGGCTGGGGTACCTCTAGGGCACAACTTGCTTTTGGTGAAGTGCACTCTTCGCAGTGTTATACGACTACAGGAAACATTCCGATCATGGTTTTCTTGATACAAAAATGTCCGCGCCCATTATACAATCCGAAATTTTAAAAATCTAAGCCTATGTGATACACGTGTCATTGCTGCAAAGAAACACCATCTTGAATTTTAATCGTGTTTAATCCTACAGCGTAAGTCAGCAGCGTACTTACGCTTTTTTTGATACAGTACTGTAATGCCCACTCACAAATGACTTCTAAATAAGCTACCACAGACAAGCATAGGGGTAACTTAACCGGTAAAGCGGTCACTCTGGAGCTCTGGGGGTAACAGATTCCTTGGTTCGAATCCCGGTGTCGACAGTTTTTCTTTACAAATGGCGCTCGAACTTAGCGACTCACACGAAGGGCCAAGGACCCAACCGTTAGGTCGTTACCTTGACCTCTCTTTCAAATGGGGGAAGGTGTAACACCCATCCACAAATGACTTCGAAATAAGCTACCACAGACAAGCGTCGGCGTAGCTTAACCGCTCTAGAGCTCTGGGGATGGCAGAGACGTTGGTTCGAATCCCGGAGTCGACAGTTTTCTTTACAGTACATGCAACCCTCTTGACAATGTAACCCATTTCTAATAGCTTATTTATTTATGTATTGAAAAGAACAAGCTACAGGACAAAAGTCCCGATTACAGCATCCGAATTGGAATAACAAATGCACATTGTTAACATAACAGCTCTGGCAACAACAAATGAGACACACAGGTTACAGGAATAATATGAACTGTAGATCGGTGAAAGTGGAACTGTAGAACTGTAGCATGACCGCAGTATGTCACTCAAATGTTACAATTATTGGATTAAAAAGATAAAAAATATGAAAGGAGAATTTGGTTGACATAGAGAACAATATTTGTTTCGTGCTCGGGGCAACCAGAAAACATTTTCAGTGACAGTCATATACAGCGGCACGAAAGAGAGTGGCGAGAAGGAGTACAGGTAATTAAAAGGTAGTGTTACCAGAAAAAAAAAGCCGTAGAGTGAAATAGAATGCGGCTTTCTGCGGAATCCAACGAAAAGTCAAGACAACACAGTTGAGACATGTCGTTGTACAGCTCACTAGTGCGGTACAATGAAGTTACGTTTAAATTTGCCATTGAAAGTGTTTTTAGAAAAATGCACACATGTAAGAACAAAAGCATTATTGAATCCTAAGGAGTTGGTTAATCCATGTTAGAACGCGCCAAACATTGGCGATGTAGTTCCTTTATACGCTGTTGGATTCATACCCACACGCCACGTGGCGATATAGCCGAAATCTAGTAGTTTTTTACTTGTTCTGTTTTGCAGGGTGACATTGAAACAATATACTTCGTTCTCACTGTGCCCAAACGTAATGATGCATTACATTTGTTTCATAGATGCAATAGTTTTGCAAATAAAATACAGATGATTACATTGTACTTACTACATAAGTAACTGTTAGAACCAGAGTAAAGTTTCAATTAATTAATTAATTAATAACTGGTATTTTGTGGCATAAGAGGGTGTAACGGCCATTCTATACCAATTAGAAACAGTAAATGGGTAGCGTACATTGGGGACATTACGTCACTCCCCGTTCCCACTGAAAAGTTGAAGCCTTGTTATCGCATATCTCACATGAACTGATAAAATGTAACACTGTAACGATTTCTAACTTCTCTCTTCTTGCGATGAGCAACAACCGAAGCTGTGTATTTGTGAGCCGAGACCCAAAAAGGTCTGAATTAACGAAGTGATGCATTAAATACTGCCCAATTACCTGTCCTGAAAGGACATAGAATTAGCTAAAGTTCTACGCCTGGATAAAGAATCTGTAGAATTCTAGTTTACAGGTTGACTCATGTTGACAGGCGTATTCTACTGAGGTCAGATAAGTAATATTACATTTACTAAGCCATAAAAGGCCTTAGAAGAAG
>JJRW01S0013807.1:30502-43562 GCA_001188405.1 Loxosceles reclusa | reverse complement strand
GAAAACAGGCTCTTAACAAAACCCTTAAACAATAGACTCACAAAAAACTAAAATTACTGAAACAGGAAAATTTTTCAATGACCTTGTTACTGAATAAAGCAGTATAGAATACATATATAAAGATAGATACAGAGAGAGATAAATACATGCATTTGCAAAATAAACCATGCACCATGAAACAAGCTGCTCATTGACGATGCTGGAATTCGAACCACTTACAGTTCTGGAACTGCCCTACCAACTTAAACTATGCTGAAGCCTGCAGGCACAGCTTATCTATATATGTTGAACCTCACATACTCCCCTATGAACTTAAGACAAAAAGAGGTCATAGCACAGGCCTGATTTCAAGTGGTGGTTCCTAACAGCCAAGGGTCCATAAGTTCGGGAGCCAATGCAACAAGATACCTTTTGTCTGCACCGAGACTCAAACAATGGATCTGTCAGTTCTGGAATAACCCCTCTACCAATTAAGTCATTAAGTTGTGTGTTCCAAGGGCTTCCTTTTACTATAAAGGCAAGTTTTACAGGAGCTTGAGTACCTTAGAAGCTCCAGAGAACTTCAGATACTCACCAAATGGCAAAGGTACAACAGGCTTGTAAGGAATAGATGGTAGACTTAAGGAAGGATGTGAATTAGAGCCTTATTCCTTAGTTTTGTCAGCACACTGAAGTTAATGAAACTTCAATGTACATAACTGAAATTAAAAAAAATTGTCATAAAAAATGTTGATTATGATCCTGTTTTATGATAGCTAAAATAAACATCAAAAAACACTATAGGAATGTTACCCTCAGAAATAAACATCATATCCCTCCCCCTCAAAAAAAAGTTGAAATAAATTCAAGTGTAACAACTCTTAAATTGACGTTAGAATTAAATTTTCGAAACATACACACACGTCTAAGAATTTCAAACTTCTCTTTGCCATGAAAGTAATTATCAGATGCCACATTTCTAAACGTTAAACATGAAAATATGTAAAATACGGATGCAGAGCTACAAATGTCAACTAAAAAAATAGAAAAAAGCATACACGAACGTTATAAATTCAAGCACTTGGCACGAAGGAATTAACGTAGTTCATTGACCTAATGTTTGCATCGTTCATTACAACCTTAGGCTAAGACTAATACCATAATATAGGTCAAAAATAAACAAATGCATTACCTTTCTCCAATGGCATGTTGTTTTGTTTTTTCTACACACTGTTTTATTGGAAAGTATTAAGCACCAAGGCAGTGGCATCGTCTTAAGCAAAGGGAGGTGAGGGGAGGGGGGGAGAAAGAATATCCCTCAGATCACTAATCAAAAGCGTAAAAAATGCTTAATAGCAATTGATAGTTAATTTTTTCAATTTTTTTATTTCTGATTATTTTTTCGTCGCAAAAAAGGAAGCCGACTTTCACTTAATGTTATCTATCGTATTACGTTTTGCATAAATGGAGAATGAAATCTGCGGACAACTAGAGTTCTGTATGCACTTTGGAGGTAAAAATATGAAGGAATTAATCTATCACTTAGGGGAGTAAAAATACTTAAAAGCTGTGAACTCCATGAAGAATTTAAAAGTAATGTTCAGTAAGTACTAAATTTGGCAGCCAATGCCTCACTGCTGCAAATTAAGGCGAACAGAATCGATCAGTGCATGCTGTATTATGGCAGTTCCTCTCTGTACAGGTCAATGGTTAGATCTCATCTCGCGTATGCGGTTCAATTTTGGTCACGTTATTTATTAAGAGATAATAATTTGTTTGATTGTTTGGAGGAGGGGAGGTTCAGAGGAAAAAGCTAAGATGTTATGATCATGCAAAGCGGCTGAGAATATTGCCAAGTGTTGTTACCAAGTTGTCAAGGGGCGGTTTGATACTGACACAAGACTTTATTTCAACCATAGAGATCATACTACTAGAGTGGAAACCGTGTCGTTAACCGCGGGCTGCCATGAGGCTTAGCAAGTAGGGTCACTCTACAAACACTTCTTAATGCGCTGTGTGGGATCGTTTTTTTCTCTTTAGCGCACCTACTTCCGAACTTTTATATGATATTGCTAGCGGTTCCGGCTGTCAGTAAGGTTGATCTGGAACACCCATAACTACTTAAACTATTTTTTTTTCCAGAAACTATCGCCGAACAAACTTTTGGCATGTTGACAGAAGAGTTCAACCACCGGTCTGACCCTACTTGCTCTCCTCCTTGTTGGAACACAAGAAGCAATGCTATTGAAGGAGGCTGGTCACGTGACTTGCGACTCTAGTAGTATGATCTCTGTGATTTCAACGCAGAAATTGGACAGTGACTTCTTCAAGAGGAATACAAACAGAACGAGACGATGGGTCACTTGAAGGAAGCACAAAGAACTCTGTGGGAGGGAGCAGAAAAGTTTATTAATAAGATATCAGTTTTTGTCAGAGTGGTTAATGTTTAGAATGTGCCACTTTAACCGCTGTCATTGTGAATACCAAGTCTCAAACTGGATCGTGTTCTGTTCTGAGGGTTGGGGGGGAGTTCTGCTGTATAGGAATTAAAGTGGTTTGCTAAAGATGGCGTTCACCTTTCTCGTTGGGGAGATACTTGCGTTTTTGATAAGATGAAACAGTTGGCCATTATGGCCCCAAAAAACGGGTAAAGATTCGACGTCAGACCACTCGAGCTTTGGCCGCTTCCGGAGATTCTGGGAGTTTGTCTTGTGCTGAGGGCGGTCTGATGGGGGTGCGGGTGGTCTGCCGGAAGAGGTGCTTATGGGTCCTTTCAACAAATGCGCGTAGTTTGTGTAATAATAAAATTGAGTTCTTGCGTATAGAAGCAGTGGAGAGGGATTTAGATTTAATATGCGTCTCCGAAACCTAAGCGCGCTCGGGCGACGATAATCTTCTGGCTCTCGAGGGTTACAGGATGTATCGGGCTGATCATGAGGGCCGATTAATAGGAGGAGTAGCGATTTACTATATTCGAAACGAATTATTATCATTTGCTTATGATGGCTTTGAACTCAATAGCCGTACTGTATAATCCGTTTGGGTGGAAATTAGAAATTCTAGCAGTAAAAGCTCTTGGTGGGAAATTACTGTAGGCCCCGAATTGCAGCAATGAGTTATATTCTCAAATTTTGCTCGCTGCTAAAAAAAAAAAAAGGCACACCTTCTTCTTTTGGGAGATTTTAATCATCCAACAGTGGACAGAAAGCATGGGACGGCTATTGGTGAGAGACAAGTATTCCTTGATTTGTAGATCAGAAAAGAATGAATGACCAAGAATAGTCATAATGGAAAAAATCATACGCTGGTCGTAAGCACGTATGGATCGCGACGTTTCGGCCACTCACTGTGACCTTTCTCAAGCGAATGAAAGCGAAGGCGTGAAGCACAAGTATATAATATATATGCGGAAATTGTAGGAAAACCCAGGTGCATGTCGGGAAATTCCTAACTGTGGGAAAACCCAGATATTGGTGGGATTTCCAATGCCTAGGAGCGCAGTCAGTGTGTTGTGAAACTTTTTCGTACTAGATGACGGTACGAGTTGGGCAACTGGTTGGAGCGATTTGTTGCTTTTCCTTTAAACTTGTAAGTCTCCCACCATGACTCCAAAAACAGGCGACTGCTTCTGTTGTGGACATTTTTATATGGTAAGGCAAAAGAATCAAAATCAGGCGACTGCTTCTGTTGTGGACGTTTTTATATGGTAAGGCAAAAGAATCAAAATCAGGTTGATGCTCTTGAGTAACAGCGTGCTTGGCCAAGTGGGATCGAAAATCCCTCGTAGAGGGATTGATCGTAAAGGTTTCGATTGAGTTTTTTCTTGTCATGTAGCTTCGAAAGATACCTCGTTCATTTTCCTCTGGATTGCTGTTGTTGGATTCTTAGTGAGAATGGAATAGGTGCTGCGGTCAGAGAATAAAGCAAGTGCTTTCTCCTTGTACAAGATCTCGTCCATGAGAACTGTAGTACGGCCTTTGTGTGCAGGCAGAATGACAATACTACTGTCAGCCCTGAGATTCCTAAGTGCAGCTCTCTCTGATTGTGACAAATTGCTCTCTGGTGGACGAGAGCGTGAGAGTACACTAGCAATTTGACTCCTTACTTGATCCGCTTGGTCTCTGTCAATTCTTTCTAAGCTAGGTTATATCGATGACAGAATCCTGGTAGTTGGAACAGTCAGAGGAGACGGAGCAAAGTTTAATCCACGTGCTAGTACAGAGTTCTCAGAAGCAGAAAGGGACCGTGATGACAAATTCAGAATCCAGTTGTTCGCTTATTTCCTTGAAGGTCTTCCTTTCTTCTCGGAGCGCAGTGTGACGAGTTTGTACTCGTGCGTAGATCTCAGTGTCATAGCAAACATCTACATGAAAGCCTTTGAACAACGTATGCTCAACACTGAACTCTAAAAAAGTCAAGATCTGGAAACGCTACGTTGATAATACCTTCGTCGTACTGCCAGCTGACGACATAACAAACTTCCATTCTTATCTCAACAGCTTCAACTCAAACATCGAGTTCACCGTGGGGACTGAGGCGGAAAGCAACCTATCATTCTTGGACGTACTCATAAGAAGAACCGATAATGGAAATCTCTCAATATTTGTCTATCGGAAGCCCACCCATACTGATAAATATCTGGCCTTTCGGTCGCATCACCCAACCTACCACAAAGCATCTGTTGTAAGAGCATTCAGTCGTAGGACTGCATCGCATTGCAATAGCAAGGAGTCAAGAAACCAGGAAAAGGAGCACGTGAACCAAGCTCTTCGTCAGAATGGTTACTCCAGACAGTTCATTCATCGGAATCGTTGGACTTCTGCTGCCACTGGGTCTCGGAGGGTGGAGGAGGAAGCAAAGGCAACTGTTGTTCTGCCGTGTGTTGAACGGATATCGGAAACAATATCCCGGATACTGAGGCAGGCCGACATCAAAACCTTCTACAAGCTCGCTTCACCCTTCGAGACATGATGGTGCATGTGAAGGATCTGGTGCAAATTAATGGGTCGACTGGTGTAGTTTATCGTGTTCCGTGTGAAGTTTGTGCCAAAGTATATATTGGTGAAACGAAAAGACCTATTTCTATTCGCCTTAAGGAACACACGCCACGTCCAACAAAGAGATTTTCGATCCCAGTTGGCCGAGCATGCTGTTACTCAAGAGCATCAACCTGATTTTGATTCATTTGCCTTACTCGTACCGACATCTAGTACGAAAGAGCTCCACAACTCACTCACTGCGTTCCTAGGCATTGGAAATCTCACCAACATCTGGGTTTTCCCACAATTAGGAATTTCCCGACATACACCTGGGTTTTCTTACAATTTCCGTATATATATACTGGTGCCTCACAACTTCTCTTTCATTCGCTTGAGAAAGGTCACAGTGAGTGGCCGAAACGTCGCGATCCATACGTGCTTACCTTGGAGAAAAGTATGTATGCGGCAAACCTAAATTTCAGTGTTCACTCGATGGAACTTTCAGGACCTCAGAGATGAGTTACAAGATGTTTTGGGACTTTGTAGTAATGGAGTCTGTGAGAAATGGGACGATTTCAAGTGCAAATTAGACAGATTAGACACCAAATGGGTTTCTTTAAGGGTTGAAGTGAAACAAGTCAAAAACATCCTGCTTGGTTCAATGGCCAGTTAAAGCTTCTGTTTCGTGCTAAACAAAATGCATTCAGAGCTTATAAATCGAGTAGACAGAAAAGTGATAGAATGAAATTTGAGGAAGCCAGAAAATTTTTTAAGATTGCTGTTCGACAAACAAAACATGAAGTGAGATGCTAAATCTTTTTTTAGATATCTCTCGTGGAACACGATAGCTAATAGTGAGGTAGGACCTCTTAAAAGGGAGGATGGCTCTCTGATTCAGGATGACATGGATTTGGCACGTGAATTCAATAAGTTTTTTGGCACTGTATTTGTGAGCTGTGGCGAGCTTGGTTTTTGCAATTTTGAAATCGCATTGGATATTAGTTGCATTAATGTCGGTAAAATCAAAGTTATGACACATCTTCAGTCTCTGTGTATTAATAAAGTACCAGGTCCAGACGACGTGTACCCTAAGATTCTGCACAAATGTACCGAGGAGATTGTCCAGGCATTATACGAAATCCTTTGTAACTCGTTGCAGATAGGCATCGTTTCTTTGGATTGGAGGAGGGCTAATGTTCTCCCAATCTTCAAGAAGGGGTCTAGACATGATCGTAGCAATTACAGACCCGTGAGTCTGACCTGTTGTAGTTGAGATAATTGAAACATCAATTAAGGAGGGCCTTACAGAGTTTTTGGAAAAGGCTAATTTAATTAGTTTTTGGCAGCACGGTTTTCGGAAAGGTAAATCTTGCCAGACGAATCTCCTCGAATTCTATGAGTGGGTTTCGGACTAGGTCGACTTAGGCAACAGCGTTGATGTAGTGTATTTGGCCTTCCAGAAGGCTTTTGACAAGATTTACCACGGAAAATTAATTCAGAAACTCTACAGGGTTGGAGTGAGAGGAACGTTACTCCGTTGGATAGCGAATTGTCTTTATGGTCGCGAGCAGACAATTGTTGTTAATGGACGTTTTTCTGACTGGACGGCTGTAGGAAGTGGGGTCTCACAGGGTTCAATTCTTAGTCCATTGTTGTTTTTATTGTACATCAATTTGCTGAACACGGGTGTTGGAGGTAAAATGTGTGCCTTTGCTGATGACGCAAAATTGATGAGAGTGGTTAATAATTAAACTGATGCTAGGGAATTGCCGATGGATCTTGACGTGTTGACTGGGTGGTCCAGGTCATGGGGGAATGTCCTTTAGTGTAAATAATGTGTCATGTAATGCACTTCGGTAGAAGGGGCATCAGATACGTTTACCATTTGGGAGATGATATTTTGACAGCTGTTGACTCTTTCAGGTATCTGGGTGTTCTTATTTCTCAAGATTTCTCATTCTCGCTGCATTGTGCTGAGGTAGCTAAAATGACTAACAGGATGCTGGGTTTTCTTCCGAATGCTGTTTGTAGTCGGCCCGCGGATGTGTTTCTACCTTTGTATAGAACCTTGGCTCGTCCTCATTTGGAGTTTGTTGTATAGGTGTGGTCTCCGTATCTGGCGAGAGACATTGAATTCCTCGAGAGAGTGCAAAGGGCAACTAGGATGCAGGAGAACATGACTGGTAAAAGTTACATGGAAAGATTGGGTACCCTTCGTATGTTTTCTTTGGAGACGACACGAATACGTGGCGACCTCATACAGGCCTTTAAGCTTCTTCAGAGTACTTGACAGAACGCGCTGTGAACTGCTTTTCGTCGAGGATTTCAATTTTCATCACCCTCTTTGGGGTTCCATCAAAGCAAGTAAAAGGTCCTTTACATCAGCTGGTGGCTCGTCTCTAGCTGACTGGCTTTTTTCCCATAACCTTTACCTCCTTAATGTTACTACCCATACATTTTTCCTTTCCCCTAGCACTTCCTTCCTTCTTGACCTTTGCTTTTGTTCACCGACTCTAGTTCCTCCGGCCTCCTATTATTTAGGTCCGGATTTAATTAACAGTGACTTTCCGGTGTACAATTCCTTTTTCCTTCTCCCCCAAAGAATAGTCTTCATCGTACCTCTTGGCCTGTGTTTCAATCTTCTCTCGCTTCTCTCCCTCCACTGTGATCGATTACCCTGAACTTTTTTATTCTCCATTCTTTTCATCTTTCCCGCAAACGAAAATGTTTGCGCCGAGCAAAAAATATTTTGATAACCAGGAGTGGATTTCATATAACTATTACTCTGCTCTTCGGAAACATCTTCTTTCCCAAAAACGTTCCTGTTGGTCTTCGTTACTCTTCTCATCCTACCCTTAGGTTTATAAAATCCTTTCCGCTCTTCAACGTCATGCTTCCCCGGCCCAATCCTCCTATCAAGTTATTCTATTTCAAAATCAATTACTTACTTCTTCTTTTGATTAGGCCCATATCTTTGGTGCCATTCATAGCAACCGCACCTCCCTTCCGCCCTACCTCTTGCCTTTAATCGTCTAACTTCCTCCCTTCCCACTTGCCGATTTTCTTTACCAGAGCTTCGTCAGACTATTTTCTGCAATGCATACGAAAACTCCTGGCCCTGATGGCATTCTTCTTTTCCATATTCGAGTAATTTTTGATATCTTCCCGGAATCCCTTTTATGGTTTTGTAATTATCTTTGGCTCTCTGGCTCTGTTCCATCGACTTGAAAGCATTCTACAATCATCTCTCCTCCAAAACCTGGTAGAGATCATTCTGACCCTCATAATTACCGTCCAATAGCAGGCAAATCCATTTTTAGTACAATCATGGAACGATTACTTCTTCCTCGTCTTATTAAATATCTTTTTTCTCATTCTCTTATTCCCAAACATCAATATAGTTTTTCCCACATCGGGATACTTCCTCCTTTTTGTTTAATATTCATTCTTCCATCATTCATTCTCGTCTGCAAGTTCAATATATTCATCTTGTTTATATCGACCTTTATCAAGATTATGATCACGTTTGGATCGACGGTATCCTTTCTAATCTTAATTCTCTTGGAATTTCTTCCATTTTTGCCTTTGGCTTTCCAATTTTCTATCTGTTCGAACCTACAGATTTACCGTTTCACATACTCTTTCTGATTTCTTCACTTCTTCTGGTGGGCTCCCTCAAGGTTGTATTATTTCTCAAATATTATTTTTACTATATTCTCAGGATATATTCTCATTATTCTCCTCACCGATCACTTGTTTTACATATGCTGATCTTCTTGGAATTCATTCTTCTCTTTCTTTTCGACAAAGGCAACATAGTCTTGACCTTCTACTTCATTGGGCTGACTCTCGTAATTTTACTCTCCTTCAAAAAGTTATGCTATTGATTTCTCGACCCAATCTCTTCAGACATCTCTCTAATACTTCCTTCGATCTTCTCCTATCCCGGTTACTCACTCCCTGAAAAATCTGGTGGTTGATATCTCTTCTTCGTTTTCCTTTCGACCTCATCTGTTACATTTACAGCAATCCATTTCGAGACTGTTAAATGCTTTTTCGGCTATTACTGGGTTCCGTTGGGGGTCGTTCTTTCTCCTCTCTATTACGTACTTTAAACTGCACGATTCGCTCATCACGTGAATACGGAGCTCCCATTTTGTTCAATGCCCCGCAATATTATTTGCGAGGTATTGATATCCTATACAACAAGGGCCTTCGTCAGGTTTTAGGGTTATTCTCCTTCACTTCCCATCCCTCGCTTTTATGCTGAATCTGGACAATATCGCCCTTCTGAAAGACAAACTTCTTGCATTGCGTTTTTTATTAAACACCTAGCTCTTGGATCTTTCTCTCCATGCGCTCACGTCATACCCGAATCACAATCCTTTTCGCTCTCTCTATGACTTCTCCAAAACCTGCCTAGCCCTCAAATATTTCATCTCTCCTCTTTTCTCGAATTTCATGCCTTCTTTCTCCTCCCCTACAGCTTCCCAATTTTCTCTTGGGCCGATCTCCAAGTTTCATTTTACCTTCACTCCCTTTCCTTTCAAATGGGTCCCCCTTCCTTTTAAACTTTACAACATATTTTTCCGTTGTACCACATCCGACCTTTGGCCCCTTTTTTTCCTATATAAGTACGGTCTCTAGTATATAAATCCCCTTCGGAAGTAATTATTGCGGCATTGCAACTTCTTCAAAACGCTCTTTTCTGAATTCTCTCTCCTCTTTCATCTCTGCTTTTACAGCCGAAGCTTTAGCTATTTATTTTGCTCTACTTGAATTAGCTTCCAAATCATCAAGCATTGTCCTCTTTTCCGACAGTCTTTCGGTTTTTTAACCCTCTCTTCAATAAACCCTCGCTCGGATAATATTCTTTTTCAGATACATCATTTAGTGGTAAATCTCTCCTGTTGAGGTTGCCAGGTTGTCTTTGTATGGGTTCCTGGCCATAAAGGCATCTGGTTAAATGAACATGTCGATAATTTAACCTTCACCCTTCACCTACCGTCCTCCAATCTTTCTCTCTGATCTACCACCGATTTAATCTTTTCTATTTCTTCAGCCTGGCCAAGAAACAAAATTCCATATGGGAAAACTCCTCGTATTATCGAGAATAATCCCATGTATTTCCTTTGGACCTTCCTTTACATAGACTTCCAGACATTTCGATGTTCTATTTACTCGACTCAGAATACGTCAACTACTAAAGAATTCCTTACTTTTTGAATTGGTCTCGTTCCATCCCCTCGTTGTCCTTTTTTCCCTGTCATAGAAACATCTGATCACTTTCTATTAACTTACTTAACTAACATTATTCTCCGAACGGCACAATTTTTTCCTTACCCTCTCCTTCCTTTCCTCTGTTTCCCCTAATTTCTCTACAGTCGTACGTAGCTATCCCAATCCTCAACAACATATTTGAGCTATTGCTACATACTTCGCTTCCAGTAGGTGATTCTCATGATTTCCTTTTATATTTCTTCCTTCGACCACTTTGTCCACTTGTCATCAGATTCTACGAGGGCTCACCTTTTTGGTGAGTACGGGTAGGAGCATGACGGGTGGCCGAGTCATATAAAATAGTTTTGCGAGTTTCCCTTGCTTGACCAAATCTTAGCCTTTATCGGCCCTGTGAAATACGCATTATTAAAATCAATCATTCATATATTCTTTCCTTTGGCTTCATTTCTTTAGTGGAATTTTTCCCCTTTTCGTTATTTCATAATTTTTTCAGTGAGTACGGGAAAGGTTAGCGCCTTGATCCTTTTTTTCCGCATTTTATCTCTTCTTCTTCCCAAGGTTTAATTCCATTTCCTGTCCTTGGGGTTCATTCTTTCGCCGAAATTTTGGTATTTCGTTAATTTTTAACTACTTCCCTTTTTCCTTTATTTTATGTTCTTTTCATGACTTATTTAATAAATACTTCCAATTCCTTTATGATTAAAAAACAAATCCTTCCTTTGTTTTTATTTCCTTTTTTGAAATTTCCCCCTAAGAGTTTTTTGGTAAGTACGAGAAGGGTTTGAGCAAAGTCTTACTTATAATTTTTTCCAATTCTGCTCAGCGCCGTCAAATGTCCTTTGGGGATAACTGCCACGTTAGGTGTGCTCCTTCCCCTATAATCCGGCAAGAACAGAACAGAAAGTTTGTTCTGTTCTTGCTGGATTAAATTATTATTTTTTTTGTAATTTAAATGCAACAAATGGATGTTAATTGTTATCGGCAAATATTCATTAGCACGAATAATGTGATATTCGATTTGATCATCCACAACTGGTGATTTCGAGCGTTCCACAAAGTGATGGGTAAGGTCTTCAGGAGATATCAGTCTGGCTTTGCTGGATGGGAGGCTGTTATCACAAGTGACTGCATCTGTCCGCTCGTTGCGTGCTTCCGCCACCGCATGAGAAGAGGAGTGACCTGCTGTTTCTAAGATGTCATAATGGTAATCCTGAATTGTCGTATTTTTGATTCGTCCATACTTCATTAGGCCGACGATGTCTCTAAATTTATAGACGACAGTTTCTTTGTTAGACCCCAATTCCGGCTTGAAAATGTGACTTTTGGGCGAATAAGATTTGAACACTTATTTTATTAAGTACCTCGAATTGGAGACATTGTCCGGAAGTAATTTTTCGTTTAAGAAGCACTGTGCTCCCGCCACGAAATTGCTGCATGCCACGTTTTGCTCCAGTTTCTTGAGATGAAACAACATGATGTAATCCGGTGACGCTGGCGGACAGAGCAAAAAGAGTGAACTAACTGGCAACAAGCAGGGGGGAGAAGCGAACTGACTGGTAAGAAATTACATTAGAAATTACAGCGACGAAGCAGCAGTAGGTGACCGATAACGAACCAGAGCAGAATTACGCTGCTGGTAGACCAGAGAAAACGTGAGGTGGAACCGACGAAGCAGGGATGGATGAGAGGTAACGCTACACTACATTGATGATAACATCATGTAAACTGCAGATGACTGCTGGCGGACCAGAGAAACACAAAGTGGTACCAGCGACGGATGAGAGGTAACGCTGCATCAAACGTCGAAGCGGCAGCTGGCGAAACTACGTGATTTGAATCGCCGAAGCGGCAGCGGATGACGGTCGACGAATCAGACGTCGAAGCGGCAGCGGATGACTGCTGCGGAGCAAACAACCAAAGTGACTGGCGAAATAGCAGCAAGAGGAGACTAATAAAGGACAGGCGGAAGTGGCCCGAGCAGACAAATCCGAACTGAAACTAGCCGTAAGTGGCGACTAGCTGCAGGCAGCGCCCAATCCAAACTAAAAATAGCTGGAGGGAGCGGAGACTAATTATCATCTCTAACAAACACCTCTTTTGATGTTTTCTTTATTCCAGAAATTATTTTTCTCAAACGATAGAATATATTTTTAGTATGATCATCACCAATTTTTTCTAACAAGTTGAATTCGCGCAGAATTATCTCCTCTGACAAACACCTCTTTCGATGTCGTTCTTTATTCCAGAAATCATTTTTCTCAAACGATAGAATAATGAAGTGGCAAGCGTGTGGCCTTGGGGTGGCGCGACATATCCGAACTAAAACTGCAAACTAGGGAGCCCGCATTTGATGAAATATAAATTAGCTCGGACGTTTGTTGCATTCTTTCGAAGGGGTAAGGAGTGATACCAGTATGCATTGGTATCAACTAACATTAATAACAAAGAGCCGTTTTCTAATTTTAACGTTACGGGATTGAAATTTGTTCGTTCAACACGAAATCGCGAGCTTGTCCCAAAGACACAGAAGCAATGAGAAAACAGGGTATCATATATGGTTCCTTGTCCTGGTGTTTGCCTATCTTTTGGGACCGTTTCCGTATCGATTCACCAAAACGAAATTAAACTTGTGCCCTGTGGCTTCCTCGACTTGTTTTAGAATCTTCATCAGCGTAAGTGTCCAAGTTTTAGCTGCAACAGTCACTCCGCTAAACGTGTATCTCAATCCGTTGTCTCCGTACGCTGCATGCTGACGAGGAATGGGATAACTTTTTCCAAACACCACCACTCGCGCCAAATTACCACTCAGATAATCAATTTCTCTTTCTAAGTTTTGAAAATATCGATCAGCTCGCTGCTTA
>JJRW01S0013747.1:27113-37119 GCA_001188405.1 Loxosceles reclusa | reverse complement strand
CATAGAAGTATCTTACAAAAAACCCGAGTACTTTAGTGTTTTTCCTGCCATTTATATTGCTGTAAAAAAATAAGTTCAGATCAGCATTGAGACACTCCGTCTTATCACTGATCGCATTCCTATATGGACTACCACTTCTTTGATTTCCGCTATTATAATAATTGATATCGTTTCTATCTGTTTTATTCCTAAGGGCATTTAAACTTCCTGAAAGTTCCGACACAGCTAAATTGCCTCTTTCAAGAATAATTTCATTTGGATAATTTTAAGCCCTGGATTCACTGAATAATTTTAAAACTGCCGTTAAAACCAAAAATAATATCTGTTTCAAAGTTAAGATTTGCTGAGGTTAGAACGTAACGCATTTAAAGGGCGAAGACATATCGAAAGATATATATTCTCCAACAGAACTACAGAATTTTACATATACGAATATATAATGCGAATTTGACATTTCAAAACCAATTTTAATCCGTACCAGTATGAGCTTTATGAACTGACGTAACTTATCCGTAACTTTATGAACTGACTGAAAAGCCATAGCAAGCGAAAAGGCAGTTATTACATATATATTTTCTTAGCAGACGAAAGTTCTTACTGCTAACGGCTTCTAAAGGCGTCGGTTGTTGGTTCTTTAGCGTTCGACGGCACAAAGACCTATAATGTTGTGCTAAACAAATGGTTTAAGCAGAACCGTAGGATGCTAGGGGTTTAAGCAGAACCCTAGAAATGCTAGGGTACCACCGGGCGTGCCAAAATGATGAGCTCCCTGTGTGAGCTTCTAAAGGCGTATAGATATAGTCATGCGAAACTTCCTCAAAAGTTAAACATCTATGAAAAACATGAGCAAAGTAAAAATAAAAGCAACTGTTTTGTTTGTTTTTCCATTTTGCTACTGCTGTTTATTGCTATACGCAAAAGTATCGCCGAAAAGAATGATGCGGTGAAGCAATGGGAACGTACTCTCTCTACGTACTACTGTAAGATACTTTAGAAAGAAGGTAAAGTACCTCGTGTGGTCAACCATAAACTACACAGAAACCATGAACGAAGTGATAAAATATGAAACCAGTATAATGTAAGGTTGTAGAGAGAACAGCATACCTACATCATTTGCGAGGAATCCCAAGTTTTTCATGTAACACTGGTGATCAACTTCGTATATTTATCGCTAAAAGTAAACAAAATCTTGCTAATTTAGAACAAGTATATTTTTGTCCCTCTCAGGCAGAGCACAACACTGGAAGTGGAAGACTATCAACTCTGTGTCGTATATATTTCATAGAAGCCACTCTAAAGATTATACCGGTTTTACATGACATACAGTTCGCGATTAGGCCGTGTAAGAACAAGCTGTCTTTCCACAATACGTATGTCGGCGTACTTTGAAGTCAAGAAAACAACTGCTCAAATATTCAAATTAGAAGAAATGACACACGAAACGGAATGAGGAAAATGACTTGTGGAAGCCGTTCACCCCTGTAAACAACCGTAAGGGAACTCATTAGCAGCAATTAAGCGGACTTGTAAGGATTAACCAACTATAGTGATGACATACACAGCTTCATGTTAGATCTCAAATTCTCTGCACTTTACGAAACAACCTTATAGAAGGTCGCTTTAGCTGTTCCATGCGATGCCAATGTACAAGAGTCAAACATCGGTTCCTTGTTTAACATCTGGGTCATCCTCAAAACATAAGAGGAAAGAAAAATGCAACAAAAACATGTTTAACAAAAGAATACCCCCTTTTTTTGCCGGGAATCAAGAAGCACAGGGTCGTGCTGCATCAGTACCTCTGGAGCACAAAAACTATGTAGAAATATCAGAACGAAAATAATAGGCGGGAATACACTTCCTCGTGTATATCTGCTGATGCTTTGGGAGTGATTGTGTGCAGTCATTTAGACAGAATATTGTCCAAGAAACCTTCGCTTCAAACAAATAGTAGTATTATGACCCAGCAGACCTCACAGTTGAGGAAACTGGTCAAAAAAAGAGGGGGTCCTAGACTACACGTCTCTGCATATTCGTTCATGTATTTAATATATAAATGTGGGTTTTATTGATTATTCAAATATAAATATGTATTAAAATCTCACAATGAAGTTTTCGGCCCCTAACTTCGGCGGTCCACTGCCCAGCCCTGCCCTGGCCGGGTAATTGTTATATTGGGCTTATTATACATACATTATGCCCTGGGATGCACATGATAATGAATTGGCGTAGGCGATTTGATAGCACACAAACTCATATGTAGCAGTTCATCGTGGTGTTCACTCAGACTAACCCAGACTTCCAATAAGTCAATGTATATATCATAGACGAACCAATGGCCCGAATCTCTATACATGGAAAGCAACCTCATACCTTAATGGAGCCTACACCGAACTTCACAGCTGGAAGAACACAGTTCAAGGAAATGTCGTTTCTCTAATTGTCACTAAATCCACGTTCTAATCAAATCATAATATCACGTTCTAAATTGAGAAAAAGAAAAGCATGGAAAGCCATTCATGCTTTACATTTATGGCACTGATGTGTGCTTTGTGTGTCCAGCTGCTTTTCCACAATAACCCAGACTATATGCAATTTTCTGCGGATAGTAATGGTACTCAATGAGCATTTTCGACAGGCATTCCTGCAAATATTCTCGTGCATCAAACACAGTTGAACTCGATGAAAGAAACGATTTTTTTCTTACTAGAGAGGGCTCCAAGCTAACTAATTCTGACAGTCCAGTAAGTTAACTTTGCCACCGCGTTCCTGTTACGTTGCGTCGGGTTTTTGCGGTTTCACTTAGACATGTTTTCATTTTTTTTTCTCTTCTTCTGTTGCTACATCAACCTGATTTTAACTTTTAAGGACGTCACTTGCAGCTGATTTTGGTACGACTAGTTCGCTGAAATGCTCCTTGCAGAAACATCACTCAAGTGACATCCCATGCGTACATCGGAATACGGAAAGTTCATGTCCACGTTATACATCCGTTTATAAGTTTCTGATAACGAGGAAGACATCTCAGCTTTATACAACATACGCGACTTACGATCCACAGGAAACTGTCCCGTCGCCGGTAGTTTTTCTCCTCACAAGCAGGAGAAGGTTTCATACCTCTTGCGATAGTGCATACGAGAAAGACCCCATCTCCAACCGTATAGTTCGGATTAATCTCCATCGACAGTGAGCACCAGTAAGTCCTCGTCAAATAGGATTATCATTTCTATTCACAGTCACATTGAGAACGAAGACACTCGGGGGTGGGTCATTCTAGTCGTCTTCAGCACTGGCCTCGCACAGTGCTCTCGGTTACGCTTCAAAATGGAAAAGAGTCTCGCTTTCTGCAAAAACCATAATCAATAGAGCAGACATATGAGAATGCCATTCAGCCGGCCTATCATCCCCAGGACACGCTCAGGATCCCAAAACCAACGTCCCAAGAAACTAGTCTAATCGTGACCTCAGCCACAAGGCCAAGGCTCGAACCCAGCCAAGTCAGCAGCCGCTCGAAAACGATGGTGCGGTTAAGCACACCTATTCTGCTTTACGGTGGAATGTCAGCTTCATAGAAGATCAGATCAAACAAACAATGTGGTAGGTTCCACCAAGACAGGCATGCTTTTTCTTTGTCAAAAAATATATGTTCGCAATTGCTGCGTGTATGCTCTAAAGGGCGTTGTTTGGCACGCCTGAAATTCGTTCGCTTCTTATATTTGTCTTTTGCATGAGACAGAACTGTGCACGAGTTCGGAAACGGCAGACGTGCATCTAACGGACGAAGATACTAAGGAAACGATAGAGCTGTTCGCCGCCGTCTGTAGTTCGAGCACGCTGGGGCACCAGCACACTTCAGCATCGATTTGCATAATCATTTGAACGCCAAGTTTGGTGGACGATGGATTGGTCTCTTGACTAACACCATCTAGCATCTGACACACACACACACTAGCAGTCAGTAACTACTTAACTAGCAATGGCAGAAAACGTCGAATATAAGAACATTTCAAAATAAACATAAAGTAGAATGACGGTACGCCATTATGAAATGAATTGCTTATCATTGACTCTCCATCCACAGATACATAATAAAAATATAGATTATCTCTGAAAATACTGAAAAACGAAAAATAACGGTTGTCAACACAGAACTTTCTACTCATATTGACGACCAATACTTAACATTATGCAAATGACTAAGTATATATAATATGTACAACCTACTTCTTAACGTCTGACGTGTCCCCCTTAAGAAAGCCTTGCGCCGTATCTAGATAGAGCCACCTAAGGCATTTTGTCTTAGCCCTTTCATTTTATCATAAATTATTATCATGTTATAATTTTGAGCAGTGGCATACTGATAGCCCCTGCAATCCCGGAAGTGCGGTGGGGGGCAGGGGCGAGCCTGATAAAGGTTTCAGCAATGTGTTTCAGTGTCCCCACTTCCCAAGATTCTTCGGTATGTCGGTGGTTTTTAGTAATTTTAAACAGAACTCTATGGCCGTCTTAAAATTCGTTCATCGTTCAAAATTACCGCAGCTGGCTGTGGTAGTTTCAGACTACCGCGCGCAATTCCGGATTTAGCATTTTTTCCTGTAGAAAAGATTCTTAATTGAAGGCGATCAGTTCAGTGGTTGTCCTAAACTACCAAAGCATAATAATGTTGAGTTAATATTGGACTCAACAAAAGCGCTATAAACGCGTACCTGTGTGTGCTATATTGGTGACCAATGGGAGTAAGGACAATCGTTAATTCCAGCCATACACGATGAGAATCCTCGTAGCCTATGGCTCATTTGACTGAAAAGATACAATGTATGTGTATAGGATGATGTGTCGTCTCGGCAATCACGAATACTCAGTTAAAGAGTCCAGGTTGTATGGTGATTTCTAGCTAAAATCAGTTCCGTTTAAATATGTATGGACTCGAATAAACACTGAAGGGCGTGCGCGAAAGGTGAGGCGGCGTCCCCACCTATTTCCCCCGATCAAAGAACTTTTTAAGTCTGTGGTATGAAACTTTTGTTAATTCGTGGATGTATGTCTGCATGTTCTACTGTAATAACTGATTATTTTGGTTTCAACTTACATTATATTTTAATGAATCAGTATGTATTGACCAGATGTATTAATTAGGCGATTCATATTTTTTTTTTAAAAATTTAGTTCATTGCTATTTTGTTAAACATGAAGAAACTTGAACTACTGGACGACGACGATGGTTCTTATTCATGGCACAAGGATCTATTAAGATCATACTGTGCCAAATACGAGATGAGTATGAACAAGGTGAAGATAAACACGCACCCATGCCGACTGAGACCCGCACCCAGCCTCCTCAACACAGAATCCCGTCACCGGTTCCACTGGAGCGGCGAATTATGAGACAAAGCGTCAATTAAAAAAGAAAACTTATGAATGGAAAGAGACTTAACAAAGACTGCGTGTGCTTCTTACTTTTCCTGCTGATATATGTATTCATTCGACAGTTCACAACAAGGAGTGAGAAAACTATTGTGAAACTGAAAATAAAAAAAATGTGCCAAGGAAAAGTGCAGAGTAACAAAAAGCCAACAGACCGTAAAAGAAAAAAAAAGAAGTTTCACCCAAAGAAAATGCTGGCAATCAGAATAAATGTCTTGACGTTCGACAAGGAATTAAGAACGGAAGAAAAATCATTTCTACCCGTTATCCAGATTCAAAGCATGCTGATACAAAGAAAGCAAAAAGTTCGTACTAACCTACATACTTCTTGATGGAATATCGATGCAGTGCTAGCCTCCACGCATTCACTCCGAGGATTTGACATTTAAAGGGGGGAAGTAAAAATAAATTAAGTTTCATACAAAATCATTAGTGTTTATGAAAAAGAAGAAACTTCATCAGACCGGGAAGCATCAATGCCAATCGACAACTAAGGATTTTTCATCCGCTCGTGATGATGCACGAGTATGACAAGAAAAGAGGAAAACAAACAGAGGAAAGGGAAAAAACAAACGCCAGCCCCTATTTATAGAAATTACTTGTTTTAGAACGCCCCGCTGGGTACTTTATGATATCGGTACTTGTTTTTGCGAGGAAAAGGGTGGCGACAGTTGTTCACTTCCGAAGCGCCTGTTCAATCACAAGCAAAAGGCAAGAGCGTATCTGTCGGAAGTTGAGCGCGCCCTGGGCCTGGAAGAAGATAGAATAACACAAAACAAACAGGAAAGAGTGATGCGTTTTTTCCCCCTCTTTCTATAGATGGGATATTGGTATATCATGTGATCGTACTTCACCAGGTTCTATTATAGTGCGTATGATTTCTATCAATATATTTAAACGCTTAACTTTATGACTTAAATAAGACATATTTTTCACTTTCACAGATTTCAAGCTTAACTATAAAAACGAGGGACAAGTTTCGAAAAATAACAAATTTTAATGAGGTAAATAAAAAGTTCCAAATTTAGCAGCAGCATAAAGTATCAAAACACGTTTAATTTATATTACACACTGTATTAACACATTGTTAATCAAAGCGAAACAGTCTTAGAACTTCACACATAGGAATCCAGTTGACAAAGTCCACAGCATGCTGTCGATTGACAGATTAACCCTTTATATGGAAATCCACATCATGAAGTTCAGCGAACGGAGTAAAAAACTTGACTAAATTATCAACACGCATAGAGACACATAATGATACCTGAATAAGACCTGAAGAACACATCTTCAGTTCCCTGAAAAAGATGTGTGCAATCAGATTGAAACGTTGAAATCAAGAGCTCCAAATGACGCGACACTCTGACCCAGAAGTCTGTGTGTGTAGATGACTCTGGCTGCGAAAGCCTTCGAAGTTTAACAAAATTATGCTTTTAAAATTAAATAATTCAGTGATTAACGAGTTTGCCAGGATAACTCGGGTTTACGGGTTGCTCACAGGCCGTTCTCAGAGCCGTCGGTATTTTCCCGCTACCCTCGGGATTCTATCGCAGTTAAACTAAAAAGAAATTACATAAATTCAAACTGTAAAACGCACAGAGAGTGAGTGACCAAAATCACCATCATTTTATACTTCCTGGTTAGTGACGTGATAAATCAATTTAAATAGCACCATTTTCACATTTGGTCACTGTAGTAACTACAATACAATAGTATAACAAAATTAATGCTATATACTGCTAGCGCCATCTGTTGGAACATAAAGGAGAGACAGTCAGCTCGGCTATTCTACGCATGCCTCAGCTTAGAAAAAATTACGCTCCGCACGTGTGGAAGTAGGGGGAAGGAGATGAAAAATGCTGGGAAGAGTTGCTAGGTGTAGGGACTTCAGTGTTCTCGAGTGTTCTTTCCTACTTTATAAGAGAAGCGGACGTACCTAATTGCGAAGTTTTTGCCGGTTGTTACTGACGATACGGAAGAGCAGTTATGTGTTCTTTTCGAGAGAGTCTCATCGAACGTGTGTTCAGAGTTACTGTCATAGAGTTTTGTTGAAGGAAAGATTTTCTGCGGAGATTTTCCGTCGAGTCAAGAAATAAAATTTGGATATTTGCGTAATTTCTTGTTTTCTGTGAAACAGAGAAAGGGAAGCTTGCAATTGTGCTACAACGCGTGGATTTTTGACGATTTCGGCAATGCGAGTTCTGCTCTCGGATTGTCGGCAAAAAGGGTGAGTAATTGTCTGCTTACGGTCTCTTGCGCGAGTTGATATTTTGCTGTGAAGATTGGCATAAAGTGGCGTTATACAGATTCAGTTATCAGTCACAGCCTAATATTCAGAACCGAGGAATACGTAAAAAGACAGTTGATTAAAATAAGTTGAGTTAGAAACGATCTAAGTTTGCCGACGCACTGACATGTTCCGTTACTGTCTTCATAGATTAACACAACGAAAATATATGCTTGCTCTCCAATTCCTCAATAATGGCATCTGAAAACACAGTGGCGTAACAAAGATCGCTTCCTCTTGCTCACGGGGTAATTCTCCGGTGGCAGGAGGGCGTTCCGAGGCGTTAAGGACGAACCCACCGAAGCGCCAAGCGAAACAGCTCACGGACCCTTCTCCCTGCCCCTTTGTATCAGAGGACAATGGCTTTACCCTTCGGTTTGCTGATCTTTTGACTCTGCAAACACAAAAGCTTGGTAATAGTAATGACATTCGAAGTACCGCGCGCAGCAAACCGTAATGAGCGGAAGACGTATCAGCAAATGGGTGTTTAATCATCGCGTTCGTTAAAATCGCCGAAAAAGAAAAAACAGCGGAAATACATAAATGCAAAACTCGGGACTTTCACTCGTCCTTTTTTCTTTTGTAATGCAATTTGTGTATAAGTACAACTTCCATACAAAGACACGAGCGGAAGCCATTCACATAAAATATTGTTTACGTCTATCATTTCTTTATCACTGTTTTGTACTCATTTTGTGAGTTTTGAAAAAGACCGAAAGAACCTGCAGTCCCAGAATTTAAACGTTTTCTCATTTTAGAATTCCTTAAATTGAGCAAAAAAGCTGTTTAGCAACAAATTACAAAGAGCTTCAACATCACAAAAGATACAATACTGCAAGCAATAAAACAAAGCAAGCAATTTAAACTATAGAACACAAAGTGTTGCATTTTGTTACTTTTATAATCAACCAAACAGGCACTTTGGAATGCGTCATTCTGATAGCACAGCGTTTTTATTTGAACACGTAATTGTTTATATACACTATCTCCCAACAAGTAATGGGACACCTGTGATAGAAAGGGAAAACGAAATTTATTCACCTTCGGTAGTTGGCGGAGCCTCCACGAGCAGTGATTACAGCTGCGACTTTCCGGGGTGTACTCTTCACTAGTCCTTGCACGAAAAGTCTAGCGGTATTTTTTTTTCTCTCTTTCCACTGGGCTTGGAGAAGAGAGGAGAGTTCCTTCAAGGATTTCGGACGGCGGGGGCACCCCTTATGTCGACGCTCCAACTCGTCCCACAGGTTCTTGATAGGGTTAAAGCGAGTGAGTTTACTAATTCACCACGCTTTCTTACTTAATAATTTATTAAAAATGACAAGTAACTAAACTGGTAAACATTTTTTATATAATTAATACTGAACAGCTAACAACGGTTACTGCTACAAGTGAGTTTTACATAGTACACATTGATGAATATGCAGGTGCAATAAGAATGCGGCACCGTAAATAGCTACAAAATTAACGTCTGCAGGATGTAGAAAAGCTAAGTACAGAAATCCTTGTGTTGAACTGGGGCGTCCTCTTTTATCTCTTCTTTGCCCGCCAGCGAGTCGCCAGCTTTCTATTTGGTCCACGATGGTCAGACAATCCGTCTCCAAGCGACCCTGCATCGGCGTCACTTGGTCTGGTCTTTTGTTTCATAGCCCCGTCGATAATCGCATGATTTTAGCCAAGTTCTCTATAATTTTGGGAATTAAAATTGTCCATTTAATTCCCCCACAGGGTTAAGTCAGGGCCAGACCATTCGATAAACCCCACAGTCACCACACCAAGACATGGTGGACGCAGCAACATGACAGCTGGCGTTGTCATCCTGGAAGTAACATGGGTGCAGCCCGTAAAACTGACACAACGAAGGAAGCACGTGGTCATCTAAAATGGTGCGGTAGGCCTCTGCGTTGAGCGTACCAGGAATTGTGAACAAGGGTCCCACCCCAACAGCACAACTCCACCTAGCTGTCGTACAAGGACTGGTGGAGCGTATGTCCCAGAGGGTCGCAGCTATAATCGCCGCTCGATTACAGGCTCCACCAACTACTGAAAGTGAATAAATTTCGTTTTCCTTTTCTATCGCAGGTGTCCAATTACTTGTTGGGAGATAGTGAAATGTTAAGTTAGACGATGTTTATGTAAAGAAAGGTTTGTGAATTGTATAAATTTTACTGAAGACTGTTTCTAAGTCTTGAAATGAAAGAAACTCTACGGTGCAAATAAGAAGCTAAGTTGCTAAGTCAATTAAGGGCTAGACAAAAGTTTTAATTAAAAAAAAAAAACCATAAAGACCATTCTGTGCCA
>JJRW01S0013730.1:19340-30713 GCA_001188405.1 Loxosceles reclusa | reverse complement strand
TTTCTCACATTCAGAAATTCCAGTTTCAAGCTGTGACAGTTTCCATTCATCGAGAAGGATACCCTCTTCAATGTTAACACATAGTGCTCGGGAAACTGCAACAATATCTTCACAGCTATGGTTTGTAGTTTTGTTCTGCGTGTAGGCAAAGTAAATGCTTTAGCAAATTTAAAAATAATGACATGGATGTTTTTTTTTAACAAATTTCGGCATGCTACAACATAATCCCTAGCTGCCTTCAGAAAATACATTGTCTTTTTCATTCACTTTTTTTAGTGCATTAGTGACTTTAACACTACAAACAATTTTCTGAATAGGCAACAGGTTACCATCCTCAAGAAGGCCTTCAGGATTAAAATGCTTTGCCTTCAGAAATGACTATGTACACACATACCCTAAATGGGAGTTGGTTAGTTGGTTGTTGGATGTTTAATGGCACAAAACCTGAAAGGTCGTTCCTGTGCCAAACATAAGATAAAAAACAAAAAAGCAAAACAGATGGAAACAAACAAGCTGAAGCAAAAAGTCTTACGTGTACCAGTGTAAGGCACAGCCCCCACAGAGAGCACGCTGCACCAACCTATGTTCATGAGTGTAAATCACGTGACTGATCTTCAGCTTTGGGGCAACTCCAGAAGCACTTTGTGAGACGTGATCGTGGGACCGTCTGTAAATTTGTGTTGGGTGTACACGAATAAAAAACCAGTGTAAAAACGAATAAAGAATAAAACTGATGAGACCAGCACATCACGTAAAAAAAAGGAAAGCAATAAATATAAGCTAAAGTTCGTGCAAGAGATTACACGAAAGCAAAAATCTATGTAAAACAGTAAAATCCGAGGCTAAAAGAGTTGACAGAGATAAAACTGTAGAATTAAAAACTAAACGTAGAGAGTTAAAAACAGGAGTGACAAGTAGAATGTGATGAACAGTGAGAACTGAATGGCAATTCCAACAAATAGGTGCGTCTTCCCCACGCAAAAGAAAACCATGCGCGAGACAAGTGTGTCCAATGCGGAGCCGAGTCAGTAGCACGTCCGCCTGCCGAGAAAGGTGAGAAGTGCACGGCCAGTCCGTTATGACAGGTTGTCTGGTATGCAGCTTGTTCGTAGTCTGGGTGTCCCAGAACTCTTGCCAGCGAGCATGGAGACGGGTTCAAACAATGGGATTCCAGTCGGTAAATGGGAGGGGCATGCGCAGGCGACCCGCAGAAGACTTCGCAGCACGGTCTGCAACCTCATTCCCAGGAATACCGACGTGACCCGGAATCCAGCAAAAGCGGATATCAAAGCCAGGAATACTCAAATCACACAGAGTAACAAGGATGTGGGACAACACAGGGTGGGTCGGATGCTATATAGAAATAAGAGCCTCCAAAGCACTGAGTGAATTTGAATAAACACAGGCCCTGAACATAGAGCAGAGCAACGTCGAATGTGTTCCAATGCCAAGGGGATGGAATGCAGCTTGGCAGTATAGATCGAAGCCTGGGCAGGAGGACTGTCAGTACGTGTAATGCCATAGCACACCATTGCAGACCCAATGTGCCCATCAGATTTTGACCCATCAGTGAAGATGGGCACGTGTTGGGAATACGACGCTCTATGTGCGAGGTAGCACCACACATACTGAGCGTGAGGGGTGCTACATTTGGCAAAGCTGCACAGGTCTAAACATACTGAGGGATGAAACTGCTCCCAAGGGGCAAAAGAAATCATGACACTGTGCAACATCAGGAAGAGGCAAACCAAGCTCACTCAGTATACGTCGCATCCAAAGGCCAAAAGTAGGGACGCAAGAAGGCCGTGCATGAAAATGATGTGCAAGGCTGGGTTCAAATACTTGGCTCCATAATGGATGTGCAAGTTGAGACAGCAACTTGAGGAAATATCGTAAGCTCAGCATCTGGCGATCGCGTTCGAGCGACGGTTCCTGTGAAGCGACGTACAAGCTCTGTACAGGAGATGTCCGGAAAGCACCAGTGCATAGACATAGTGCCTGGTGAGCGACCGGATCGAGCACCCGTAAACGAGATGGCTGGGCAGAACCATACATAGCACAAGCATAATAGAGCTTTGAGCAGACGAGCGACCGATACAGGTGCAAAAGAGACACGGTCAGCACCCCAAGAGGTGGACAACAGCACCTTGATGATGTTTAGTGCCTTAGTACATGTGACTCAGGGGGCAAATATGCGCTTCAAAAGTGAGAGATCGGTCGAAGATGATGCCAAGAAAATGGGTATCCGGAACGACCGGAATCGCAATGGATCCTAAGCAAAGATTCGGATCTCGATGCAAGCCCCGTCTGCGACAGAAATGCATGCAGACGGTCTTGTCCGGGGAGAATCGAAATCCGTTATTATCCTCCCAGTGAAGCAGCCGGTTTAAGCTGAGCTGTAATCGTCGCTCGAGAAGTCTCATGTCCACAGAACTATAAGAAATTTGCAAGTCGTTAACGTACATCGAGCATTGGATTCCCGGAGGAAATGTAGAGACAATGCCATTCAGTTTGATGATGAAAAGAGTGACACTTAAAATAGCGCCCTGGGGGGCACCTTCCTGAGGAAAGTGACGGGACAGAGTCGTGCCAACTCAAACCTGGAAAATGCAATTTGCCAAGAAATTCTGGACAAACACCGGCAGATTTCCCCAGAGCCCCATAGCATGGAGGTCATGGAGAATACCATATCGCCAGGTGCGATCGTAGGCTTTCTCCAGGTAAAAAAAGATGGGACACCAGGTGTGCACGGCGAACGAACACTTCTCGGATAGACGCCTCCAGGGCGAGTAAGTTGTCTCTGGTCAAACGCAGCCGCCTAAATCCACTCTGGAACGGAGACAAGACACCACGAGATTCGAGGAAATGCACTAAACGTGCATTGACCATCCGTTCCAGTAACTTACAGATGCAGCTAGTCAGCGCAATAGGCGTGTAATTCAAGGGCGAAGTGGGATCCTTCCCAGGTTTCAAAAAGGGTAGTACAATAGCATGACGCCATGCGGACGGGAACTCCTGCTCCAGCTAAATGCAGTTAAATAACTGGAGCAGCACACAGAGATGCAGGAGATAAATATCGCAACATGGAGTAGTGCACTGTATCGGGTCCAGGCACAGAATCATGAGAACATGATAGAGCTGCCTGCAGCTCAGGAAAAGTAAAAGGGGAGTTGTAGCCAACCGGTGTAAAGGGCCAGAAGGAAATCTCTACACGTTCTGCTGAGGACTTCACAGCCTGGAAAGATGCGCTGTAATTAGAAGTACGATAAACCTGGGAGAAAGATTCAGCTCAGACATACGCAATCGTGGAAATGTCTGACATGGTTCCACCATCCGTGTTCAAACAGGATATGGGGTGGGACGTGTAGTGACCACATATACGACGAATCTTGTCCCAAACAACCTTCGAACTAGTGGAAGACGTGATGTTGGACACAAACTTCCACCACGACTCCCGTTGGCTTTGACGACGGACTTTACAGGCAAACAGCCTCGCCCGCTGGAAACAAGCCATATTACCCAGAGTATGGTACCTGCGGAAAATGTCCGCCTTCTTCTGCACTTTCCGTGCTGCAGAACAGTCGTGGTTCCACCAAGGTTTAGGTGATCTTGGTAAGCGTGTTGAAGTGCGTGGTATGGAAGACGCAGCTGCTTGGAATGTCAACCAAGTCATCTGTCAACACAGTCAATGTGGAGAAATGATCCCAATCAGCACAGTCCAGTTTCCACCTCGGCAGGCTGGAAAACTCTCCACCAGCAGTGGTATAGGACAGCAAAATGGGAAAGTGGTCACTTCCCATGGGGTTTAAAAGGACGGACCATGACCACAAAGGGAACTGTGACTGAGAGCAGAATGACAGATCTAAAGGAGTGAATGACCGTGTGGCAGCATGAAAGTATGTATTCTCACCAGTATTCAGCAGGGACAACTCGACCCCTGCTATTGGTAGAGGAGCTACCCCAAAGAGTGCTATGACCGTTAAAATCTCCAAGCAGCAGAAACGGTTGTGGAAGCTGACACCAAATCGTCCAAAGTGGAAAAAGGCACTCAGTTTCCCGGTAGCAGATATACAGAACAAACCGTGAGCATATGACCAACAAAAATGCGTACAGCAACAGCCTGTAAAGGCGTCTGAAGCATCAGAGCTATGGATGGCACGTGGTGGGAGACGAAAAGGACAACGCCTTCCCGAGACTCGGACAAGTTGTTGTCCACGCGATAAACACCATAGTTACGCACCTGTACCTGAGCTGTCTGTCGCATCATGGTTTTCTGCAGAGCAACACACAGAATGGATGTGCAACAACCGTTTCAAATCCTCGACATTAGCGCGCAAACCACGACAGTTCCACTGTAGAATCGTAGGAGGCATAGATCTATGTAGAAGGCGGCGGTGGCTTAGAAGGTGTGGGCTGTCACTTAGACGAATGTTTCTGCACAGTAGGAGGAGGAGCAGTATCCATGCAATCATCCTCCTCCAACGCGGAGAGCTCACTGAACGAATTCGACAATTTGATGGAGCCATGAACAACTGCACCGGAAGCTATCTTCTTGTGTAGCTTTTTAGAACCAGGCAGTTTCACCTTCGATTTTGGCGCAGGAGTAGACTTGGTAGATGGCTCAGGTGTTGATATCTGAGCGGAAGAGGAAGCCTTCAAAGTAGACTTCCGCCGCTCAGAAGATTGTGGAGATGAAATGCAAGATGGTAGAGCTGGCAACACAAAAGACGGCAGAAATGTGATTGAAGTTTGTACCACTTGCAACTTGCAGCTTCGGGTGACTGCCGCGTAAGGTCCGCGGGGCAGCGCCGGCAACATGAGCTTTTTCGCTTCAACATAAGAGGTTCTGAGTCACCTTGACCTGCTGGATGTTTTTCCTCTTCTTGCCACTTGGGCAAGACCAAGAATATGCCGGGTGATCCCCTTGGCAGTTTATGCAGCAGGTGGAAGAAGCGCAATCATTTTCGTGCACTGAACGTCCGCAGCGAGGGAAGTCACGGCAAGAGGTCTGCCCATGACCAAACTGCTGGCATTTAAAGCAGCGCAGCAGATTGGGGACATATGGCCGGACGGGACACAAGAGATAACCCACAGTAATCTGCGTCGGCAAAACAGGCTTGGCGAAAGTCAGAATGATGTGCCGCATGGGAACTGTCTGTCCATCACGTCTCATAGTAATCCTTCGCACTGCCTGAACTCCCTGTTCAGAGAGCTCTGTAAGAAGCTCCTCCTCAGAGACATGGAGAAGATCCAGCTCAGAGATAACTCTGCGGGAGGTATTCATTCAAAGTACCGTGAGGAGTCACAGTAACAGGCAGGTTTGCGAAAGATGTGCATTTCAACAGCGCAGCCGACTGGGCAGAAGAAGCCGTTTCCACCAATAAGTCGCCGGATTGTAACTTTTCACCAACTTCGGTGTGCCAGCTAAAGCATATATGCCTTTCGAAATGACAAAAGGTGACAATTTGGAAAACGCAGGTTCTGATGAATGAAGGATGAGAAATGTAGGTGTAATGATTGTCGATACAGGAGCAGAACATTTGGTTCGGGCCCTCTTGGACCCCGCTCGAAGAAGGTTTGACTTTTTTTTCCATTGTAAGATGAGCTTTGGCTCCCGGCGGCCCCACCCACCACCGAGCCCAACAAGGGGATGTGCATCGCACGCCAGAGCTAGCTGGGAGCTATACCATCACAGCCGGGCCAAACGAGAAGACTAATCCCGCCCACCCAGCTGATCAGTTGACCCTAGCGGGGGGAACTTAAGGAACCCGCCGTCTAGCCGCTTGCCCCAGTCCGGGCTATGACTGAGGCCCCAGTCTAGTGTGAAGCAGGGGCCAAAGCCGTGTGTTGGGGACAATACCTCGCCCCTCAACTGCCAGGATCCCCCTTTCCAGCAACATGGGTCACCGCACACGGCAAACATGCAGCCACGCTATGGTGGAGCCATGAGCCCCTCCACCATGCAGATCATAGGTACGTGGATGCTAAGCCTTGGGGTAACACAATAATGAAAAAATAAAACAAAAGGAAGATAAAAAAACGATAAGCGGTAGAGGAAAGGAAAGAAAAGAATATAGGAAAGGGGAGTCGCAAGGAAATGGAAGAATGCAATGCCCAGCTCAGGGCCCGGGGGCACCAATCCCCTGCTTGCAAAGAATACAAGCTCCCTGGGGGTGGAAAAAAAAACATGACTAACAGTAAAAAGGAAAGTGTAAAATAGCGTGATGAAAACAGCTCATCACACATTGGTTAAAAAACAGGAAGGTGAAAAACTACAATTCAGGATAAATATCACAAGAAAGTAAAAATTGTTTCAATATGGTAAAATCAGATGTAAAGACTAAAATGCTAGAAATGTGTAAAATAGGAGATTGAAAAACTGGGCAGTCAATGAAGATGTGGTGAAACTGACAAAACTGAATGGCAAATGGAACACGTAGGTGGCTCCTCACCACACAAAAGGAACCCTTGTGTCAAACATGAGTCCAATGCAGAGCAGAGTGAGCAACACGTCCTCTCAAGGAGAAAGGTGAGAAGTGTACAGCCAGCCCACAGCTACAGGTTGTACAGCATTCAACTTGTTTGCAGTCTGTGTCACAAAAGGCTTGCCAGCAAGCATGGAGATGGGCTCGAACAATGAGAGTCCAGTCTGTGAACAGGAAGGGCATATGCAGACAACCTACAGAAGAGTTCAAGACACGGTCTGCAGCCTTGCTTCCAGGATACCAACATGACCCAGAATCCAACAAAAGCAGATATCAAAGCCACAAAGACAATTCGCACAAAGTAACAAGGATGTGAGACAACATAGGTGAGTCAGATTCTGCAGAGAAACAAGAACCTCCAAAGCACTGAGTCGGGGTGAACAAGTCCTAAACAGAGAGCAACGTCAAATATGTTCCAATGCCAAGGAGATGGAATGCAGCTTGGCAGCATAAATTGAAGCCTGTGCAGGAAGACATTAAGTGCAATGCTATAGCACACCATAGCAGACCCAACATGCCCGTCAGATTTGGACCCATCAGCAAAGACTGGCACATGTTAAGAATATAACACTCGATGCGCAAGGTAGTACACTGCACATACTGAGCATGAGGGGTGCTACATTTGGCAAAATGGCACAGATTAAAATACACTAATGGCTGAAACTGTTCCCACGGGACAAGAGAAACCACAACACTCTGTGCAATGTCAGGAAGAGGCATACCAAGCTACCTCAGTAAATGTTGCATCCAAAGGCAGAAAGAATGTAAGACAGCCATGCAAGGGTGGGTTCAAATACTCTGCTTCATAAACAATGTGCACGTTGACACTGCAACTTTGTGAGGTAACCAAGACTCAGCATATGACAACAGAGTTCGAGCAATGGTTCATGTGCCGCAACGTACAAGCTCTGTACTGGAGATGTCCGGAATGCACCAGTGTACAGACGTAGCCCCTGGTGAGCTACCAGATCGAGCAGCTGTAAACAAGATGGTCAGGCAGAACCATAGACAGTACAAGCATAGTCCAACCGGGAGCAGATGAGCAACCGATACAGGTGCAAGAGGAAGACACTGTCTGCACCCAGAGGTTGACAACACCTTAATGAATCACAATAGATCCTAAAACAAGACTGATCTGGATGCAAGCTCTGTCTGCAACAGAAATGCATGTAGACGGTCTTGTCCAGTGAAAAGCAAAACCCATTATCATCTGCCCAGCAAAGCAGCTGGTTCAAGTTGAGCTGCAATCGACGCTCGAGAAGTCTCATATGCACAGAGCTATAAGAGATTTGCAAGTCATTAACGTACATAGAACACTGGATTCCCAAAGGAAGCACAGACAAAATGCCATTCAGTTTGACGATGAATAAGGTGATACTTAAAATGGTGCCTTGGGGGACATCTTCCTGAGGAAAGTGTCGTGCCAACACGAACCCGGAAATTGCAATCTGCCAAGAAATTCTGGATAAACACCAGCAGGTTTTTCCAAAGCCCCATAGCATGGAGATCACCCTCATCTGCTAGGTCTGATTGTAGACTTCCTCCAAAGAAGATCGCCACTAGATCTGCACAACAAACGAATGCCTCCCAGATGGATGTCTCCAGTGCAAGTAAATTGTCTGTAGTTGATCAAAGCTGCCTAAAACTGCTCTGGAATGGGGACAAGACACAAGATTAGAGGGAATTTACTAAAAGTGCGCTGACCATCCGTTCCATTAACTTGCATATGCAGCTGGCCCGTGCAACAGGTCTGTAATTCAAAAGGTGAAGTAGGATCTTTCCCAGGTTTCGGAAAGGGCAGCACAATAGAAAGTAGTCATGCAGACGATAACTCCTGCTCTAGCCAAATGCAGTTAAACAACCACAACACATGCAGAGTGAGGAGGTAAGTGTCATGAGAACATGACAGCAGCTCAAGAAACATAAATGGAGAGTTCTATCTAATACTCCGCTATCGGAAATATCCAACACTGTGCCATCATCCATGCACAAACAGGATATTGGGTGGGACATGTAACAACCACATATGCAACTAATCTTCAAACTAGTGGAAGACGTGATGCTGAACACTCACCTCCACCAGAACTCCAGATGGCTGCAACCTCAGACCTTACAGGCATATGTCCTAGCCCACTGGAAACAAGCCATATTACCCAGAGAAAGGTATCTGCAGAAAATGTCCCACGCCTTCTTCTGTGCTTTTTAGGATGCCGAACAGCCGTGGTTTCACCAAGGTTTAGGTGAACACGGTAAGTTCATTGAAGAGCATGGTACAGAAGATGCAGCTGCTTAGAGAATACATGTAACTTTGTCCACTGCCTGATCAATGGAGTCTCAAGCAAGTCTTCCATTAGCACAGCTAATGTGGCAAAACTATCCCAATTAGCACAATCCACTTTCCACCTCGACAAGCTGGAAAACTCTGCCAGTAGCAAGAGGAAAACAAAAACAGGAAAGTGGTCACTCCCCACGGGGTCTGAAAGGACAGACCACAAAGGGTACTGTAATGGAGAGCAAAAGGACAGATCCAAAGCAGTGAATGACCTCGTTGGGACATGAAAATAACATAACCTTACCAGTATTCAGCAGGGCCAAGTAGAGATCAGTGAGCAAGCGCTCAACAACTCGACCCCTGCTATTGGTAGAGAAGTTTCCCCAAAGAGGGCTGTGACAGTTAAGTCCAAGCAGTAGAAACAGTTGTGAAAGCTGAGACACCAGATTGTCCAGGGTGGAAAGGGCCACTCAGTCTCCCAGTGGCAAATACACAGAGCAAACCATGAGCATATGACCGAAAAAAATACGTACAGTAACAGCCTGTAACGGCTGTCTGAAGCATCAGAGTTATGGTGGACATGTGGTGGGAGACGAGAAGAGCAATGCCTCCCCAAGACCCTAAAGAGTTGTCATCCACGCAATAAACACCAGTGATGCAACTACGCTTCAGCTGTCTGACGCATCATGGTTTCCTGTAAAGCAATACACACACAGAAGAATGGGTGTACAGCAACTGTTCTAGATCATCGATGTTGACACATAAACCAGGACAGTTCCATTGTAGAAGTGTAGCGGGCATAAAAAGTTAAGTAGGTGGCGCCAGGTTACTTTCAGTACTCTGTTTCATGGAGGGTTTTGGCAGAGTAGAAGGAAGGGCTGTATCTCTACTCTCATCCTCAAACGTGGAGAGCCCACTGAAAGAATTGGATAATTTGATGCAGCGATGAAGAACATCACCAGAATCGAGCTTCTTCAGTGGCTTCTTAGGACCTGAATGCTGAACTTTGGTCGGTTTGGGTGCAGGAGTGAAAAGGTTTGGATCAAATATAGTTTGAGCAGTAAAAGGCTTGGTTGAAGGCTTCTTACGCCCAGAAGTTTGCCATGGAGGAACCCTGTAAGTTGGAATAGCCAGTAATACAAACGATGGGGGAAAGCTGAGCATATTTGTACCTCTTGCGACTTGGTGCTGCAAGTAACCACCGCGTAAGAGCCATGGGGCAGTGTACGCAACAAGTTTTTTGGTGTCTTCGTACGTTGATGTTGTGTCACATTCTGAATGTTTTCTTCCTGCCACTTGGGGCGTGAATAAGAATATGCAAGATGGTCACCCTTGCAATCAAGACAGCACGTTTGTGAAGGACAAGCATCCTCTCATATGCAGGAAGTCCACAACGTGGGCAAGTCACAACTCCATAGCACAAAGTCTGTTTATGTCTAAAACGCTGGCATTTGAAACAGCACAGCAGATCGTGGATGTACAGCTAAATGAAACATGAAAGGTAGCCAGCTTTAACAGATTTAGGTAAAACAGGCTTGTTGAAATTAAGGATAACATGCTTCATGGCCACCATCTGGCTATCTCTGCACATACAAATGCGACGGACTGCCATAACACCCAAGTCGGAGAGCTCTGCAAGAAGCTTCTTGAAGACAGTCAGATCAACTTCCAAGATGACTCCTAAGGAAGTATTCACAGATCTGTGCAGTGTTAGTGATCGGTAGGTTGGCAAGAGATGTACATGCTAAGAGGGAATGAGACTTGATGGGAAGCAGTTTCAACAAGTAAATCCCACAATAGTAATCTTTTGACAGATTTCGGTGTACCAGCCAAAGGATACAACCCTTTTGAAATGACGAAAGGTGACAATTGAGAAACAAGAGTGACAAATGGATGACAAAAAGCAGGAGCATCAAAAATCACTAAAAAGAACAGGCATTCAGTTCGGGCTCTCTTGGAGAATTTGCTCGAAGAATTTAAAGCTTTGTTCTCCATGGAGATGAGAATATTTGGCTCCCAGCAGCCCCACCCACCACCAAGTCCAACAAAGGGATGTGCATGTATGCCAGGACTAACTAGGAGCTATACCATCTCAGCTGAGCTAAACAGGAAGACTTATCCTGCCAACCCCGCCGATCAGTTGACCCTAGCCAGGGGAACGCAAAGAAACCTGCCATCTAGCTGCCTGCCTCAGTCTAGGCCATGACTGAAGCTCCCATCTAACATGAAGCAGGGGACAACACAGTGTATTGGGGACAGTACCTCGCCCTCATCTGCCAGGATCTCTTTTCAGCAACACAGGTGGCTGCACACGGCAAACATGCAGCCATGCTAAGGTTGAGCAATAACCCCTCCACCATGTAGACTATAGCAATGTGGAACGCTAAGTTCTGTGGTAGCACCAAAAGAAAAACAGAAAACAAATGATAGAGGAAAGGAAAGAGTGGAACAGAAGAATATAGAAAAGGGAAGTTTCAAGGAAAAGGAAGAATATGCCACCTAGCTCCAGGCCCAGGGGTGCTGCAAAGAATACAAGCCCCCTGGGGGATGCTGGCTTGAAAAGTACAGAAAATAAAGATTGTGACGAAAAGAAACGTGTGGTTAGTCAAGCGCTTC
>JJRW01S0013728.1:38145-48856 GCA_001188405.1 Loxosceles reclusa | reverse complement strand
TAGAACCATCGTCAGTGAAACTTTACATACAATTTATGAAGAATTTTACTTTATACAAGTCGTATAACTTCACATTCAAACATTGGCACTATTCTAATGTTTAATACACTTTCATGTGACACAACGGCAACCGTAAATTTTACATCTTCTCATAATCGCATAGTGAGAGAGAGAGAGAGAGAGTTTCTTGTTAGCAGTTTCATTTTGTTTAGTTTCGACGCGACATCTGTTTTGACATGGCGTCCTGACTGGTTCGTTGTTTCTTTTGTTTAGCTGAGGCGTGTTGGATGTTAAGGTTATGACTCGGTTGTAATGTCCACCCACAAAGGACTTCGATATAAGCTACCCAGTTATCCCGTCGGCGTAGCTTAAATGGTAAAGTGGTTTTCTCCGTAGCAAAACGTTCCGGGTTCGAATCTCGTCGTCGACAACTTTTCTTTACAAAATGGCGCCCGAACATAGCAACTCACACTAGTGGCCAATGACCGGACCTTTAGGTCCACCACTCGAGGTCAGACCTGTGTGTCCTGACCTCTCTCTCTCTTTCAAGTGGGGAAAAATGTAATGTCCACCCACAAAGGACCGATATAAGCTACCCAGTTATCCTGTCGGCGTAGCTTAAATAGTAAAGCGGTTTTCTCCGGAGCTAAGCGTTCCGGGTTCGAATCTCGGCGTCGACAACTTTTCTTTACACGATTGTTTATCTGTTAAGGGGAAGGGGAGGAGTTAGAGCTGTTACAAACATGTGTGCAAAACTTGTGAGCAACGTCTGCCCCACGTGCCAATCTGGCCGAGAAATAAGGCAGGGAAGCCCCTTCCAAGCTAAAGGTCACCTTCACAGTATGGAAGGCGTCATATATCAGTTTTAGAACGTGACAATGCACAGATGATAATAAACTCATCCAAGTCGCAAAATCCTATTTCTGGAAGTACTTTTACAATCTTAAAATTTCTGTTGGCCAGAGCAAAATTTAGCGCCGTATTGCAATAAGCGTCGACGCAATTAAACGGTGTGATAGAAGTTCTGCAACTGTAGTATATTAAGCGCTAACAACCAGTTCACTTTTATCTTTTGTGCACTTAAAAATATTGAAGTAGAGACGGTAAAAATTTAGATTTACGTTGCCTCCAAGTGCCTTCTTGGAATTGTGATACTTCACAACTGAGAGTTTTTTAAAGAAAGCGAACTGTTGTTTGCTGCGGTAAAAGCCGGTTCTACTGTGGTACAAATTGCGATCTTTTTTCAAATAAGTAGTTTAGAATTCATCAAGCAGTTTAAAAGGCTAACTTAAGTGACAAAAAACTTAAGTTTCAAAAGAAACTTAAAAGTTTCACTAAGATTAAGGTGACTTCAGTACAAATAGTACTTCATTGAAATTTTTGACTTGTAATATGCAAAGTGTTTGAAATTATTACAATTATTCTGAATTTTTATTTAAAGTGCAAGTTAGCACTTAGTTTGATTATTTTCGTGTATTGTTCGTCAGCTCAAAATAAAGAGTTGCTTTAAATTTTACTTTCGTTCTTTTCTCTCATTAGCAAGTTTGCTAATACACTCTTTAGTTCATTAAGTTAAGTTGAAGTTGATTTATTTTGTGTTGGGTACAAGCCCCTTGTATTTGAATTGGATTCATCATAAACATGTCTGCTAAACGGTCGTGCAAATCGAAATCCGTTCGAGCAGTAGAATCTTTACTTTCTGACACCGAGAGTGTTCAGACCTTTCATTCAGATGTAAATCCTGTTGTCTCTATGCTCATGCTGCCGATGCTTCACAACCAGGCATTACAAGACTGTAAGGTCGGTAACTAAACGATCGAGTTCTGTTTTACTGAGATTGTTTCGGAATGAACACTTATGTTCGTAGGTTCCGTAGTGGAGGATTCTTGTAGTTTAACCTATGTATTATTGAGAGTCAAAGGATATAGTAAAGGTATATCTGGTAAACTACTCTCCGCTTACACTCATTTTAATTTTAGTACGGTCCATTTCAAGTATTTGGAAAAAATTTGGGTTAGGGGTTGGGAAACTTTTTTGACCCCCGTATGGTCTATCAATCTTACTTACAGTGGATATAAAACCTGGGTTAAACTGTATTTTTAACCCTCTGTTTTTTTAGAGGGGGTGGGCTAGAGTTGCGGAGATTTAATTTTCTTCTTATTGTTGTTTTTAGAAATAATATGAAAAATTATTTCATATCAAACAAAAATATCTTGGAAAAGGTTGAAGGAAAAATATGCGTCATATAAAAAAGGAGATTATTCTTTTCAACTAGTGCACAGTCGTCGATGAAGAGGAAAATGCTAAATAAGCATCATCTATGAAAATTACGTTAGCTAAATTACGCAATGATGTATAGCTCCATTAACGAAGCTTTTTCAATGAATTTTCAACCCCTAATAAGTTTGTTTTTCTTCCATCATCTAGTAAGAAGACCAATACAGTGAGGCATGTATTGTAATAACTCTAATTAACATGTCACGTCTGGCGAAGGATTATAAGTGCGTAACGAGTATTATGGCAGTAAATGGATCCGTGAAATTATGACGTGCTTTTGAAACTTTTGAAACGCGCTTTCTTTCTCTCGTCCCTTCTCTTCGACTGAATTTACCTATAAATATTAACCGTTTTCAAATCATTGTTTTTATATCTGTACACATATCTAAAATACAAGACAAAAATTGGAAACTGAACTCTGCAAACAAACTCTAAAGCTAACATTACGTTCCTGTTCACTGAACAAGCACAACATTGCTTTATTGCAGAAGCAACATGTGATGTACCATATATATAGCATAAAAAATCCAAATTAGAAGTTTAGCATAATGCCTGAGTACAAACTTAGAATGGTACGAAATCTCGGTTCGAGTCACACTGTCCCGGTCATATGTTCTTTTTCTGTTGGTGACTTTCAGATCCTGACACAATATCGCCTACGAGTAGCACCTCGTTGACCGATTTGGACTTCATTCCTGCAGACACAGATGGTAGCACCCTGCCTTGGTCCAACAGGGAAGAATGAGCTTACGTGAGGACTATGGCGAAATTCATCAGGAACACAAAGGTGCGTGGTCAAAAGCTGAAACGAACGCACAGTACAAAAGAAATGCGACAAAGTACCTAACTGACTGACTGATAAGCAAATAAAAGTAATGGTTGGAAGCGACTTAAATCGAAAGCATGGTACATCATGCTTTTTCTACAATCATCCAAGACCATATGACGAACTTTGCTGTGGGAAAGGGAAGAATGGCCGTCCTCTCACACCCACGTATGTCAATCATCTCATCATCTGGAGGTGAAGTCACTGACAATCAATGTAATTGCAGTGACTCTAAGATTCCATCAAACCCTAAAGCGTCAGATCTGTATAACGTTCGGGGCGAACTCTCTGCAAAGGATGGTTGGGTGTAACGAGATCTGGGTCAGCAAGAGAACCCCAAATTAGCCGTTGCTGCTGGCGTATGTCTTTATCCCAATGGCTAAGTCCCAGCTTAAAAAGCCTTAGCGGTCTCGTTTCGACACACGCTGTCCCGTTCTGCCAGAGACCTAGAGATCCTGACACGTTATATACTGTAGTCTCTTCGAGTGTTCCCCCTAATTCGGGAGGAAATGGAAATTTTACAAACTCGAGAGGAAGTGGAAATTTTACAAACTCATTTCCCGGCCAACATCAAGACACTGGGGGGAAAGGAGGGATTAAAAGAACAACTATAAAAAACCACGTGTCTTGAATGATATTGCAGCTAAGAACATGGAACTTGCACAAGATCTTTATTTTGTCATGCCTGACAAAATGCAGAATTGCCTATTTCTAAAACATCAGAAAAAAATTAATTTAGATAAGTACATAGGGAATGTGATGTAAGGTAGGGTAGGAAAACGTTGGTGCTATAACTGTTTAGAGAGATACAGAAAAAATTAATAAGGTGTGTGGTCACTTTTGACCGAAATGCAAACGTCACATGCGATTCTTCCATACTGTGTGTTAGATTGTCCAGGAGGGCCTGCGGTAACAAAGTGTATTTACGACGAATAGCGTCTTGAAGCTCATGGAGAGTGCTAGGTGGGGACTGCAGTGATGCAAGTCGGCGTCCTAGTGCGTCCCACACACGTTCTATAGAATTTAAATACGGAGAATATGTGGGCCACTCCATCCGCTGGATTCCTTCGCCCTCAAGATAATCGGTCACTAGTGCAGAGCGATTGGAACCAGCACTAATATTTATTAGGAGCAAGTTACCGCCGACTGCACTCCTAAACAACTTGACATGAGGATCAAGAACCTCGTCTGTATATTTCAGCATTCATAAGTTGCACTGGAAGAAAATGTGCGTAGGTGCGGCCATTCAAAATGATGCCCGTCCATACCATGACTCCGCCACCTTTGTACCGATGCCTTTCACAGATGTTTTTAGGCCCATTACATGTGTTCCGCTCCGTCCAGATTAAAACAAGTCTGGAATTACTCTCCAAACAAAAACGGAATTCATCAGTAAACTGCACTCGGCTGCAGTCCATGGAACTCCAAGCACGATGCTCTCTGCACCAGTTCAACCGGGCGCATTTCGCAGCCTGAATTAGTGGGACACAATTTTTGGGTTTCCTTGCATGCAACTATCTTTTATGCAGCCTGTCATTAACGGTGTATCTGGATATTCGAGTTCTTGTAGCTGCAGCGAACTCTTTTACACACTGGGCTGACGTTAGTTGTCTATTTATTTTAAAAATCGTTACCAAATGTAACTGTCCGGAGAGTCTGTTGTAACACGCTTTAGACCTAGACCTGGTTGTCGGCATACATCATCAGTTTCTTTAAACCGTTTCCAGATTCTTTACGTGACACTTTTGGCTACTGTTAGTCTTCACAGACCTATGTCAGTGCCTGTCCTTCTTCCATTCTCCGAATCACGCGGGATTTTTCACAATCCGTCAAATGCCTTCTTAACGACATGTTCCACCTTCTTCACGCGAGTATTTTGTCCAACTTGTGAAGAAAAGTTATCGACGTCGGGATTCGAACCCGGAACGTTGAGCTCAGGAGGAACCGCTTTACCGGTTAAGTTACGCCGACGCTTATCTCGGAAGCTTATCCTTGAAGTCTTTTGTGGGTGGACATTCCCTAATTGAAAGAGAGGTCAGGGTAACAACCTGATCTCGAGTGGTGGACCTAACGGTTGAATTTTTGGCCACTAGTCTGAGTCCCTGTTCGGGCGCCATTTTGCAAGGAAAAGTTGTCGACGCCGGGATTCGAAACCGGAACGTTCAGCTCCGGAGGAACCGCTTTACTAGTTAAGCTACTCCGACTGGGTAACTGGATAGCTTATTTTGAAGTCATTTGTGGGTGGACATTACAAACTGCTCGTACAATTCTTGAACTTAGAATTTGAAGCACCCCGTTGCACTTCTTTCCATACATGCTGAAAGAAAGGGTACAAAAAGTTGCATATTTCTGTGTAGCGAAACTAAATCCTATTGTACTACGTAATAACGTTGACCTTAAGATACCGATCAACTACCTTTCATTAGATTTCATTGAATAGAATTAACATAAAGCACTGTTTTATGGTTGTTCCTTTAATTGTTTTAATTGTTCCCGCCAGCGTGCATTAGTAAGTTTATCATACAGGGTGTTTCGAAATATCTGGCCAAATTTTAAAGGGTGGTGGAGGGGGTCCCAAAATAAATATTTTTTGTCAAAGAATGTGAGTCCGAAAATATTCCATTTAAGCGGTGGCACCTAAAGCAAAATATGAATAAAAAATGAAAGACAGGTAAAATCAAATGCAACAAACCTGTTTTTTTGGGATCTGTTTTTACATCAAATGTTCAAAAGGACGACCACCAACACTCGTACAAGCTTCACGTCGTCGGCGCATGGTTTGCCGTACATTTGCTATGGTTCAGACCCAGGCTACGTCCAATAGTTCCTGTGTCTGTGGCAGGATTTAACTGAAATCTACGTAAGACAACTTCTTCTACTACAGGAGTTCTAAAACTTCATCTCCGGCCCACGTAATCGCTGCTAGCAATGAAATATCCACTTTCGCAAAGCTGCACACACTCAAACGTTTGGCGATTCGGCAGCTGTCTCGTCGAATCGTGCATTGTACAGCCTTTGAGCAGTTCGTCCATGTCCGTTCGCAGCCCCATACATCGGATAAAATCTGTGTTTTAGTATTTGGGGTTGCGCTATATTAATGAAATATAAAAAACAACGTATTTGAAAGCAAATCCATTCATTTTTGTAGACCGGTTTCGGTGCAACAATGATGCAGCTTCCTCAGTACGATAAGTTGATTCTTCAACTTCTGGAAGTCAAAAACATTTTTATGAGGGCGAAACCGGTCTACAAAAATAAATGAATTTGCGCTCAAACACGTTGTTTTTTATGTCATGAATATCTGTGTATTCGTGTAGCAATATATACCGTTAAAAAACCGTGCAGGTAATCACGCCTTACAACACAGAAACGTTGTTATGGACTCACCCACACAGCGCCCTCTATTATCTAAAAGCAACATTTCCGAACACAAACATTCTCCAACAAAAAATGATAATTTTGGCCCCTCCATCACCCTTTAAAATTTAGCAAGATATTTTCTAAAAACCCTGTATTCCTGAAAATACATGCACAAATGCTAACAAAAGAATTCATTTTGCGTGTATAGGACATGCCCAGGTTTCCCGCTAGATGGCGCTCATTGAACCCTTTGTTATTAAACGCACACCATCTGCCAACGAGTTACATCAATCAGACATGCTTTTATATGCTCATTAAAATTAAAACCGTGGTAGATATAACGTGTCTACCAAAAGTAACAAATGTGGTAGACTATAATTCGTTCTATATGTTATTGTCAGGATTCGTTTTTTACACAGAGAGTGCGAGTTTAAAAAAAAAACTTAACCTTTTTAACTTAATATACTGAAATAGCTTACAACTTTAGAAATTAAGCATTGAGAAAATAAAGAAGGAAACAGCTTTGATTTAAGTTATTTAAATTATTTCGTCATTTTGGATTGTGCAACAAGATGCAAAATAAAGGAATACGAACTTTCGCCTTATTTACATTACAACAAAATTAAGTAAATGAACGTAAACTGTGTGAGGTTCCCCATACAAAAGACTTAGATAATAAGCTGCCCACAGATACCTTCGGCGTAACTTAATTGGGAAAGTGGTCACTCCGGAGCTGAACGATCCAGGTTCGAGTCCTGGCGTCGGCAAAGGGCGTTTGTTAAAATTCTTGACGCTCAGGATAATGAATTTTTCTTCTTCGTTGCTGGAACAGAACTGATAGTGAGAGAGTTCCTTGGTTCGCCTAACACAGGAACATTCAACTGTTCATAAACTATGTTTATTACGGGGCACACAAATTAAGCTGTATTTTGCAATGCACATTCAAAAGTAAAACTGCACATAATGAATTTTATGTCAGTATCCATTAATTTTTATTCAGAGAACTAAAATTCAACTTACGTTACTGACTTCTTTGGTTGTTTCCAATTTTTGCCACACCTGCGCTTTGAGTGCAGGGGAGTTGTGATTCTTGAGAAGAACGAAGGCCAGTAGAGAGATAAGAACCAGTGCGAAAATATATTTTATCTCCCACCGTTTACTGATAACTGGCTTTTTAATCGCATTAAAGTGGTAGCAGTCTTTGTTGCAGGAGATTGTGTCATTCTTAGCTGAAAAAATCATTGTGTGTGATGTCATACACTTACGTTTGTTGGACGACACCACTCGTTATCCCCGTATTGTTTTCGATTCCTTGTGAAACGTGTGCTTTGCCGAATGAAAAGAAAACTCCGAATGGAAGAGATAATTACAAATTGAAACAATCCATGAATTATCCAGGTGCATAGGAGATTCTAGGGAGGGGGCGTGAATTTTAGGGGCACACACACAAAAAACAATTCAAGCACAGACTTTATTTATTCTTCCTGCAAATGATCTTGCATTTAAAGCATACTATAATGGGAGTGGAGAGGGGAGGAATATTGCACTTCTAAACTGAAATCATAAATCACACGAAGCCTTTTTTGGACAACGATGCAACGGAGGGGCTGTCCACAAACTACCGCACATATTATTCGCCTCCATACGCGTGCATTAAATATAACTGTTTGTCTTATTGAAGGATAAAGTGCTTACAGATTTTTTCAAAATGCTCTGGAGGAAACAATGATGTAGGTAGAAATTTCTCAAGTGAAGGAATATGGCCTTAAAAAAGAATCTTCACCAGGTGATTATCATGAAGTACCGTAATTATAATCAGCTAATTTTAACTTATATCCAACATATGTTAATAGCTCAATTAATTCTTGTTTATAAATGAGATGCGGAATTTCCGATCTTTTTTTCCCGCTGTTTGCGAAAAAATAAATAAAATAAAAACTATCATGTTTCCTGTTATTTCCATAGCAGTCAATATATTTTTTTGAATTGAAACTGCTCATTTAACAAACTGTAACGTCCACAAACCTCAACCCCTAATTAACATTAATCTTAAAAAAACCCCGGACATAAGCTAACAGAACATACGCCTTACGAGAAAGAATCGTAAAGTTAGGGAAATACGCCATGTCAAAAGACTGACACAACACAGTTTAAAAAGTTTTGTAAACAGACGCTCGAAAAAGAAAAGAAAAGTAAAGTAAAGAGAAAAGAAGGAGCGAAAACTGGCGAAGCAGACAGAAGTTGTCTCACTGTTACTTTGAACTTGTGTTTACCAAGGTCCTTTAAGCAAGAAGCACTACGAGTGCCTGTGAAGTGTCTTGACTGAGTTCTGTACCTGAAGTTTCTGAACCTGAAGTTCTGTACCGGAGGATACTAAAAAGTTCTGCAAAACTTCAAATAAGTAGACTTAAATAAAATTTAAGTCTCGAAAAAGGCCAATATAAAAGTGATTATTGAAATACTTAAACGTTTGAATAAAACGTAAATTAAACGTTGACTTGATCAATTAAATTGACTTGGAATTTAAATTGAACTTAATAAAAGTTCATACAAACTTTAAAAAGAGAGAGTTTACTGTACTACAAATTAGTACAATTGGTAAATAGATTGTGGTCGCATTAATAAGTTTGTTTTGAACTTAATTTGTGTTGAAATTTAACTGCTGTTTAAAATTTTCTGTTGTTGTTGTTGAATATTGTGCAAAGTGTTGTACATAGAAACACGAAGTCTTACGTGTTCCTTTTCCTGTATATTATTTAGGACCTTTAATAAATACTCTATCTGATGTTACTTTCTGTTTTTATTCTTACATAGCAAGTTGCTATAATTAAGCATTTTAGTTAAGTTGGAGATATTTTAGAGTTGTATTTAAACTTTATTTTTCATTGGAAGTACATTTTGACTTTGATTTAATTTTTGCTTTGTCTTAACTGGACTTACAATTTAATAAATGAGTACTTTGAAATTAAATTAAGCGGACTGAACATATCGATGAAACGCTCGTGCAGAGTTCTTCGAGAGAGTGTCTCCGAAGTTCTAAAGATTTATTTTCTGACACCGATGGTGTTCAGAATTCTGGTTTTGATGCAGAAAGTGTTCGAACTCACGCTCAGCTAGCCGTAAATGACGAACATTCCCTTGCACAGTTTAAAATCAATGTCTTCATTGTAGTTTCACGCTTATTTCTTCATTATCAGAGTTCTTTTACTAATCTACTCTCAGGTATTACTAGATTATTTGCAGAGTAAAAATGACTCATCAGGATCCTGGTTTCCTGATCTCGAGTACTCAAGTGAAGTAAGAATGTAAGTAAAATCCAGGACTGTTAACGAGGCTCCACGTTGAGCGCCATTATGCCAAAAATCTCCATGTCACAAGTGAAAGAAAAGGGCACGTCTGAAATAGCGAAGCTCGAATTGAGAATTCTTAGTTTTAATTAGTACATCGTCCGTGATGCTTTAATACAATGCATGTTAAAGTGACTATTTGCTATTTATAGCGATTTTAAGTCAAAATTATTCAATAGTCATCATAATGTCAATCGTTAAAATCCCGCAAGCAGTACGTGTTTAATGGTTAGTCTCGACACGGTCAAATATACGGAATCAAAACTCTTTTCACTCATCCTCTGAAATCCAACTGCTTTTAACACATGGTGTTTTTAAAGCTGCTTTTAACATATGGTGCATAACAAACGATGGTGTTTTAATAATCAGTTGAAACAAACAAATGCTACAGAACATTTTTCCTTTACACAGTAAATTTTCACAAAACATTCACGATTTGAAACACCTCAGGCAAGAACAAGGATGCTAATGGTATCCGAGAAAAGATGGCTTGAAGCACAAGTTGCTATTGAAATGCATCGCTTAATCACCTTCAGAAAGTCATATTATCATTCCTGTTTTCCTGCTTTTCATACAAGAATCTTGCTTTAGGCGTTCTCTAGTTCTTAAGACACCATTGCGCAATATTCATTGGTCCTGAACTAACTTGTAAATCAACAGTATTTATCATAGTCCGATAAAATGTAATGACGATGAGCTAAACAAATTTATTTTCATATTTGTTTTGTACGATGAAGTCCGAATCAAAGCGAGTAAAAGGTTTTACTCACTTTGGTCCGAAAACAACAACGTTTGCGTCAATTATTTGGATCACCGTAAAAGCTAAAAGCTAAATTATGGTAAAATACACTGAAGTGACAAAAGTCATGGGATACCTCTTAATATCGTGTCGGTCCTCCTT
>JJRW01S0013714.1:32272-45051 GCA_001188405.1 Loxosceles reclusa | reverse complement strand
TGCAAAATCTAAGCAACTTTTCTGGTTTTGGCCGTAAATCCGCAAAAATAAACTGAGAGACATGAAATTCAAACTACAGAGGCACAATGCGGTACTTAAAGGATGACGAAAGTTAGTAGCAAAAAAATGAATAGGACGTGTACAGTACGGAACGAAGGAATGAAAGGCTTCGTTGACAGAACGGCGTTGGTACAAAACACTGTCTGGCTAAGAGGGAGGACAACAAACCAAAGAGTCTTAGTAAAGGATATGACCTCCCCTAACTGCAATAGTTGCGTAGCACAATCTGTCCTTACTCAACACCCGATGATCTAACAGTTCTTGGGGTAAGAGTTCCCATTTCCAAATAGCATCTGTTTCAGTTGGATGGTGTACTCCGGGGAGAAAGATCGTGCCATTAGGCGTCTTCCTAAAGTATTCCACACGTATTCAATGGGATTTAAATCAGGGGAGCACCCTGACCAATCTATTCTGTGGATATCTTCACTTTTCAGGAGCTCTTGAACAGCATGACTCCAGTGGATCTGTGCATTTTCATCCATAAAAACAAAGTCCGAATCAACGGCACTTTGGAAAAGACGCACGTGGGGGAGTAAGTGAACCTCTGTCGAAAATGTGGAGCTCCGTCCGTCCGTTTATCATAATTTTTCCTCATACAAGCACGCCACGACCACCCCAACGGTCTCTTTCGCTAATGTTAGTGGAATGAAAGGGTGTCCTAGCTTCTCTCCGTATAAAGTGGCGCCGAAAATCGTTTGTAAGACTGAAACGACTTTCTATCTCATCGGTAAAGAGAACGTGACTTCATTGATGAGGTGTCGAAACTTTGTTTTCTCTACACTACTGTAAACGGTGTCGCCGATAGGCTGCTGTCAATGGTATGTTGCTTTCATGACGGCGGGCAAATAAGCTGCTTTTATGAAGCCCTCTGGCCACAGTAAACCGGACACCTGTCGTTCGGTTGCCGTAAGCAACTGCTGAGCAACGTTGTTAGCTGTCTGGTTTCGGTTTCTTTTCTCTTGCAAAGCGATATATCGGTCATCAGTCACTTGTTTTCCATGGTTGACCACCACCAACCTTTCTTACCGCAGTAACTGACCTCTGGAAGGCTTTCCAATCTCGTGAAGCAAGACTTTTATCAGTTCCAAACTCTTGGGCCGCAGTCGTTGACGTACTGCCTTCTACGAGGTTGCCAATCATTCAGCCATGTGTAGAGGTAGAGATGTCCTGATGTCTTCTTCTAGCCATATTGCACGTATAATCGCACTTTCACTTGCAGAAGACTGTCTGGAAAAATGCGCATTCCCTTCTTCATTTTAAGATGTCTTGCATTGTGTGTGACTTGATGTCCCTTCTGACGTCATGGTGCTGGTATTTGCATATACATCATCTTTCTACTGAGTTAACGTTTCATTGTACTGATCGTGAAATTCCGTTTTCAACAATTTCGTGGTTTTCTGTTGGAAAATTAATTTGTTGCTTAAGTTTTGTACACTAGTGTATATATATAACAAAACGTTTACACGTCTGTGCTTATAGCTCAGATAATAACAAATATCTAGGGAATATAGACAAACTTAAGAGTCCTTTAAAAATTTTGACAAACCTAATACTTTGTTTAGGGCAATACTTATGTTGAAGAACTGAACTACAATCACAGTTGATTTTGCTTCCAAAATTCATCGAGATCCTACGCTGTCAGATTCAATTACCAGCAACGGCTCATAGGACCTCACAAAAGTTTGATTGGGGATAAATCTGTGATTTTGCAGTACTTGACAGTTCTTGAAAATGTCGAAAGTATTATCTGAGAACTTATTGATATGCATGTACATTTGTGTTATGCTGCTGTAAAATGTGAAGTTGCAAGTCACTCAGAAGCAATTGCAAAATGGGGTGCAGCCTCTCATTAATGTATCGTTCATCTGTCAGTGTGCCAGTGAGGCGTACAAGTGGTGAGGTGACGTTCTGTCATATGCCATGTCAACCCAATCCATATGCTTATCTGCTTACCTTTTGGAATATGTGAATAAACCGGAATCTGCATTCTCATCAGGATGCATCCAGACGGATCTGTGTATTTCCGGCATTCAGGCGGAAATATTTAGGAAAATCTTCTTGGTTCCAGATTGCATGACTTAGGCACCAAATCAGATGAGTTCTTTGTTGGCTTACAAACAATGCCGTTTAACGTAACGCCTTTTTATTGAGGAGATTTGCATCGCTAACCTTCAGTTCATAGCTCCGGCTATTGTGGTAACGCTCATCGCTTACCACAGAGAGCGTCAAATATAATCAGCAATGATTTGTGGTGACGATTTAAGGTCACAAACAATCACCCTCTTAAGACCAGATAACTACACTACACACGGCTTCTGCTTTTCTCACGTGACTTCATGTTGTCACTAGTGTCAAAAGCGTGCAACCAGTCCTTCACCCCATTGCACATGAGCAACAGTACGGCGTGTAGACCATTCTGCTCCACACAGGCGTACAATTCTACCTCTCTCAAAAGCATCTTCCCGGTGGTAAACACAATGAGACTATATTCAGTTTCGGCCTTTGCTTAACAGTTTCCAAGCATTCTCATTAAATCTAGAACCCGGCAAAACATTGACGTGCGAAAACACATTATGGTCTTTGTTACATCTTGCAACTTTATATCGCAAAAATGTTGACGTCATCACTTTCAGGTTAACATATACTGTTGTATTCAAGTGACGACTAAAAAGTTAATCTGCGTCCTCAATGATGATAATTGTTTTTGTGTAATGTTCAACCGTTGGATTGTTTCACCAGCAGCCCAGTCAAAAGTTATTGAAAGTATTTATAACTAAATCTTCATAAATATTTCCTGAATGTTTTTGGCCATTGTTAGAAGATATCTAGTATTTACTATTGAATTTCCATTTGTTTTATTCACCTAAACCGATCAATTTAATTAAATTAAAATGCTTTAATTATGTATCTCAAGTTTTCTCTGGCATTCATTTTTGACCGAAATTATAAGAGAATATAAAATGATGGCATGTTGTGTATCCTCATAAATAATAATATTATGTGTCATGATTATATGATCAAATGATAATATGACAGTATGATAGTGATAATATAAGAGTACGCTCATGATATTATGATAATACATACAATAATGTTTGTATGATAATATAATGTGCGATAATGATGTGATAAAGTGGTAATATGATGTGTATCAACATCATACTTCAGACGCTAGAAAAGTACATAGTTGCTCCAAGTGTGTAGCCACTGGTGGCTTTTGAGAAATTGGCTCGGCATAATAGAAACGTATATTGATAATAGAAATGTAATGGAATATTATGGAAATGTATAGTGTGAAATATTTCCTCTTTTGTCTTTGTTTTCTAATTCGCTAATCTCACAAACATTTTTATTATTTTTTTTACACAGGTAACGAAAAGTTTAAAGAAAATCTAGTTTTAGCTGTGTTTGACATGAAAACAAACAGCCTTTATGACTATCAGGCATTCAGAGCTGGTCAAAATATGGCAGAAAAAATATTTCAGTACTATTGGAATAATGGTAAGATCTAAATATTCACTCTAATAAATAACATAAAATACACAATCGTGCATGAACATTTATTATTCGTGTTTTCCTATATTTCGTGTTTTAACCATGTTTACTTTTGTGCACAACAAAGATACAAGTAAAAAACTACAAAAAAATGTACACAGAAGAGAAAGCTACGAAGCAAAGAAACAACTTCAACCTACTTACTGCATTGACGGCTCACCACGTTGAAACTGCGTGGGGACTTTTTCCGGAATAAGAACGTTGATGTCTTTACATATATCATGAAAATATTAGAACAACCACTTGTAGTGGCGGAAATTCACTTTATGTGACTCAATTAACATGCAACCGTCGATTAAAGCTGGAAATAACTATGAAAAAAGAAGAAAATCACGGAGCGCTAGAAAACACGTCATATCACTTAAGCAACCTGGCGGCGATCGTTTGTAATCTGGATATACACTATCCCCCAAAAAGTAATCGGACACCTGTTATAGAAAAAGAAAACGGAATTTATTCACCTTCATCAGTTGGCGGAGCCTCCACGAGCGGTAATTAGAGCTGCGACCATCCGGGGCATACTCTCAATCTGCCCTTGTACGACGGTTAGCTGTATTTTCTTCCACTGGGCTTGGAGAAGGGAGACAATTACCTTCATGGATACCATACGGCGTGGGCACCCCTTAAATCGATGCTCCAACGCGTCCCACAGGTCCGGGCTCTGGGCAGACCAGACAAATCGATTAACACCATTGTTACCATACCAAGCCATGATGGACGTAGCAACATGGAAGCTGGCATTGTCACCCTGGATGTAACATGAGTCCACCCCATGTTACATCCAAGTTAAAACTGCCACAACGTAGGAAACACATGGTCATCCAAAATGGTGAGGTGGGTCATCCGAAATTGTGCTGGCGCCAAAGCCAGATCCTGCCGTCCGGACGGTAGATGGTGGATCTTGACACGTCTCTCCAGAGAACCTGTTTTCACTGTTGATATTCTTTACAGCACGTTAGCCGCGTGGTGCTTTTAGACTTGGTGATGAAAGGCTTGTGGGCTGCAGCTCGTCCATGAAAACCCAGCAAATTGTCTTCCTTACGAAGGGTATTCATCGAAACAACACTTTCGGATACCTGTTGAAACTCCTCGAGAATGTGGGCCATCGATTGAGTGAGGTTCTTCGGAATTTCTCTGGACATCACCCGTATGTCTTTATTACCCACTTTCTTGGGTCTGCCAGGTCGGGTCATATTCCGGCAATCACAGCTCACCTTCCACTTGCGAATCACGTAGGCCATTGTCAACTTTGGGTACTTTGCTGATATGTCGCGTATGAATGGGCTATTTCTGTGATACCCGACGATTACTTCTTTCTCAAAATCAGAGAGCTCCGAAATGCGTGGCATCTTGCGTCCGACTGATGGCGCTGTTTTTTTCCACAGGTTATTTAACAACGACGGCTGTAACGTGTATCCGCATCGCACCTATCGTCGTTTGCAGTAGTGTCCAATTTTCCTTAAGTTGGGCAATGTAATTGCAGTACGTTAAGCTCAGTCAAATGCTGAAGTAATGTCAATAAAAATAATAAAAAAAATTAAATCCATTTCGACGATCACAGTCAATAAAGTATGCAAGATGGAGAAGGTTCCATGATATGGAAGGAAGTAGTAAGGGTGTCAAGGAATGTATGATTCATATCTAGAAATGCTACGCTATTGGGCCAAAACCTTTAGAATACGTCAGCTCAATGCAGTAGGACAATACGAAGAAATTTGACTTGGATGTTTCAGAAGTTTCATAATGGGGTAGATGATAGTTTTCATCCATTGAGAGATGAAGAAAGAATACCAAAACACCAATTATCATTCAAAAGGAGGTGCAAACGGTTCAATGCCGATGGAGGAAGAGAAATGAGCGCGCTGTTTGAAATTCCTTAGAGACCAGAACAGCAGTCCTTTCAGTTTTTTTTTAATAAAAAATTCCTGTTCTTGACAAGAAATGGAATAAATGATCATGATCTGTTTCCTGACTATCGTGTGCGGGGAAAATTGGCCTGTGGAAAAGTGCGACGATCATGGCGTGTCGGCGATATATTGTAAAAATACATTAGTGGCTTCGTCTAGTGCGTCAAACTTAGAGCAGGCCTCATAGTAAGGAAAGGTTGGGACTGTTGCAGATCGAATGTTCTTTACACGGGACCAAACTTTATTATCTGGTGTCTCATAGCTTAATTACGAGCCGAAGGCATCCCAGGGTTCATGTCTGCCACAAAGAGTCTTCGTTTTCAAAGTTTATCATTTATTTATTTTCTTCAATGGCTGCAAATACATCACCTGTGCGACGTTTTCTGTTCGATGATCTGCGGCTCTCTGTCTTTATTTCTTTCTCTATCTCTTTTCCTGAGAGCAAGACACGTCTTGATTTCCACCAGTATAGGAAATTTACCTGGTGTTTTTGAAAGAGCGACGGTGGAAGAAGGAATAGAGTTGGCAACTACGAGGAGAACTCATCATATCTAGGCCTCCAGGAATAATCAAATGACTGTAGAGATATCACTAAATATTTGACAAAAGACCTCCAATGAGTATGATGTATTTTAGCATTTCCTAAACGTCTGCAAAAACTGGGATTCGTGATAGACAAATTTTGATCTTATTTCATAAGATAGGGTATCTCTGCATATGATCAGGTATCACTGACCATAGCAAGGTTATTGCAAGTGAAGGGGAGCTGTCTGAGAATATAAGTAGTAGAGTCATGTTTTAGAAGTACAAAGTCACTCTTTTGTAAAACCTCTTCTAATATCATTCCCTCAGCGTTACAAAACTGGTCGACCGAAATTGTATTATATGCATTAAAATCACCTGCAATTATCAATGGAGAAAGAAGTCTGAGAAGTGACAGCAGATATGATTTTGAAACTTTATGTGGGACCGGAGTAAATATTTACTAAAGCGCGAAAGAAATTCGGCAACCAATTCTAACCGCCACAGCTTCTACATTTTTGATATTTTAAAGTAAGTTGATTGACGATTGAGGAATTATGCGATGGACAAAGATAGACTCCTTCGAGAGTCCATTACAAGGAGAGGAGTGGTAGCCAACGAAAGGTTTCAACTCGAAAGTTTTGAGATATTTTGGCGTCATCAAAACTAGGATTGGAATATTGTGATGGAGAGCAATATTTTGCAGTTCGTTAGATTTACCTGAAAGGGATCGACAATTCCAATAAATAATATTTGTTGAAGATAAAATAAGCTTTTAAATCTCCATCAATGCCTTTCGTGACGGTGTTAAAGTTAGGTGCCTATTCACACTGTACTTCGGAGTAAAGTGAGCAAGTTAAAAAGCTTGAGTAGTTCAGGATGAGACAGTGCTTGTTGAGCGAGAGCAGTAAGAAGACCTCTAGAAGGTGGAAGAAAATACTGAGAAAGCTTGGATGGTTTAAATGCAGAGGTGAAATTTCGTGTAGTAGTAATGAAAGCATCAGTCGTAGGTGCAGATGAAGTTGATTGCAAGTACACAAGTGTTGGATATTAAGAGCTTTCAAATTGTTTTGAAGAGTAACCATTACGGTGAGTGTAGTTTTCTTTTTTTTCTTTTTTGTGAGTAGACTGATGTGCTGCTAATATATCAGAAGTAAAGGTCGTTAGAGGATCTGTTAAATTGTTAGATGCCAGAGATGGTTGTTAGAATGGAATGTAAAAAATGCAGGATGTCTTTTCAGAAGCTATGTCAGATATCCTTTGGTCATGCGAGTTTTTTGGACTCTGAGTAAGCATCGTCGAATCCTTCACAAAAGGTGAGGGCACTTAACTTTTGAAAACATTCGCAAATGTGAGGGACTTTGATGTGCGCTGTGAAGGACGAAAAGATGCAACACTAGTTGTCTTAATCGAATTTTGTGAGGGTTGTCTATTGCAAGTTCACATATGAGGTTGCTGAGATCCATAATATAGAAATGTTATATTCTTTATTTTTTCTATACTTTTCAAACGGATTGTTCAAGCAAAAAATGTAGTGGTGTGTTTCTCCTTTCAATTGGCGCATTCTGTGTTTGGCTGATTAGGGTACGACGTCATATGATGATCACCACAGTTACACCACATTTACAGTTACAGCTTTACTTCGACAACTATCTGCACGTTGACCGCGAAGCGGCAAGCAATTGGTGCACTAACAAGGTAATTAATTAATACGCAACCTTGTGCGAAGTAAATCAACAGCGCTAAATAACAACGTTGGATACGCACAAGTAAATACAATTTACGAAACTTCATCCAGATTTCGATGGATTTTTGCGATCCTCCTTTTTCAAAAGTATGTTGACGCGACTACACTTCCGTGGTAAACTTACCCAAAAGGATTAATCACGAGGAACCGCTGCACTTCTGACTCCTCCGTGCCTCGGGGAGTGGAGATGGAGGTGAAAGCTAAGGTCGTCCTGCCATATGTTGAACGCGTTTCGGAAACGATATCGCGAATACTCCGGCGGGTCGTCATTAGGACTTTTACAAACCATGCTCCACGCTTCCCAACGTGGTGATGCACGTGAAAGAGTCGATTCCTCTGGTGAATCGTCGGGAGTCGTCTACCGGATTCCATGTAAAAATTGCATTAGAGAGACCAAAAGATCCGTCTCGGTACACCTTAAAGAACATCCTCGTACCGTACAACAGAAAGACTTCAAGTCCCGTCTCGTAGAGCATGCAGTGACAAAACTGCACGAACCGGATTTTGATCCCCACGAGAAGTCATCTACAGAAACATCTCTAATGGAAGCAAGCAGTCGTTTGTTTCTAAAATCTTGGGAATCTCACAAAGAGCAAACAAAAGCAGTGAACAGATCGAATCAACTCTAGTGGTCGTATCGACACCTAACCCGAGCTCACAATGCAACAACTAACATCCTGTATGGGTTTCCCAACAGGGAATTCCAAGGGTGCTTTTCACTGGAGTTTCCCCTGGGTTTCTTCACAATCACAGTATATATATAGCACTGTTCCGCACCTCTCACCTCATTCGCCTAATAAAGACCGTAGCTGAAGGTCGAAACGTCGCGAGTCATCGACGTGATAACGACCAGTGACCGACCTCTCTTTAAGATGTCTATTGACCCTTGTCAATCCTTCCTTACGAATTTACATTTCAATATCGCTATCTCTTCCTAATCCACTCTAGGTATTTGTACATGCTGAATTGTAACGAACCTGGCTCTTTATACACATGTTAGTGCCTATTATCTAAACTCCGCAATCAGAAAACATTCTATAACAACTAATAACATCAATATATATGCGTTTGTGTGTCTGTAAAATACATACATATTCAACGCTGGATATTTGCCAATTTATTTCCATGATGTGAACATCGCCTTGCTGACGAAATCTTTATTGCTTGCAATATTGCAATTTAATACATGAAAATATAAGTTGATTGATTGAGATTAATTGATTCATACCATGAACAACGAATGTGAAATCAGTGACATACGCGATGATGTCTAAAATTTCACATCCATGTGGACTAACAATATGCTTCACGAAAGGAATTTCACACAAATTTATTTTCTTTTATGCAAAGATCATAGAAAAGACGCCCGTTCTTCTTGAGAACTAGACTCTTTGAAGAGTTTCAGCATATACTTCCGCAAGGAATTTCCTGTCAACGAACTCTCCCCAACACCCATCCCCTTTGCCTGGATGCAATTAATTCAAGCCCTTCCCCGCTGTAATAATATCTCGTCACACTATATGGCTCTACCTACGCCTCTGCCTGATCGTACCCATATCTCTTACAGGATACGAAAGAGAGCCATTGGACTAAAGCTCAATCAACGGCAAATCTATAAACCTCGTGATGCTATAAGACAGAAGAGGGCAGTCGTATCGAGAGACTGCAGAAACTGGTCATCTAAAATATATCATTATTATGCACTAAATACGCTGCAAACGAACTCTTTTAAAACGTGAACATCTGAACCTTCATTAGAACAAGTAGGACTTTTATTTCAGTAAAATCACAGAGTTAGTTCAAATTTCTGCAAGTAAGCTAAGACAGTCCCAGGAATATAATGAAGAACATTTCGACAGGAGGCAAAAAAATTCTCATGCCACAATTTGTATAAGTAATTAAGTGCACAGAAATCATTGGTGAAAAGATTTTCTTTTTATTTCGCAGGTAAAAATGGTGGAAGAGCATACCTAGTATTATCAATACCAAATCTTGAACATTATGACTTGATAAAAGGATTTCATTTTAAGATGGTAGAACTGGGGCATGAACATCTTATGGATAAAGTAGGTAGGTATAAAATGGAGTACAAAAATGCATTTTTGTGTTTCACAATTTCAGACATTATAACTCGTATTCATAGCGTTTTCTTTCGGTGCCATTCCACGTTCATTCGGACATTTATATGCCATGCCACTTAATTCAAATAGCACCAAGAGCAAAATAAAAAAGTAGTTTTACTACACCAATTAACGCTGTGCTACCGTGTTTTTACCTTTTTTATTTTGTGATAGTAAAATAATGTATTGGTGTATGAGAAACAAAATTGTAGTTTTTTTTTTTAATACAGCTTCACATTGAATACATTTTCCTGTTTCTAGTGCCATTTTCATTAAAAAGTACTTAGAATAATGTTCATGACTATAATTTATTGTCCTCAAAGAATTAGCATGAAATCTCTGTAAAACATCAATAAACTTTGTATTTTCCTCGTGATAAGACAGGTTATATATATCTTTACACAAGGTATTTTCTGACTAATAATCACAGAAAATACGCTGCGTGGGTCTGGCCTACAGCTCGGGCCAGCAGAGCATGAGGCGGGACAGTCTCTAAAGTTGTAAACTCTGTATCTGAAGTTGAAAACTAAGCACAAAGAATGCCAGAAAGTTCTTTGTCAGAGCTTCGCAAGCTCTGAACTCTGCAAGAACGTTTCACGGCCATTTAAAAAAAGTAATCGGAAACTCCAGTGTTTAAGAATCTGCAATTTAATTAGAGAAGTTAACTATAGCAACTTAGCTGTGAGAATAAAACACAAAGCAAAATGTAAACAATGATTTAATAAATGATTTATTGAGAAAATAGCTTTCGATTAATAAGTGCACACATTTGGCACATAAACATAAATTCCCTCAAAGTCCATAAATATTATATCAAACCAATAAATTCAATAACACAAATTAAATCGATTTTTCGTGAAGCCTAAGTACTTAATTTTTGAACCCTCGAATTTTGAGAAACTCCTACGTTTCTTTCAGAAACGTTAATTTACGAATTAACTTATATTTCTAATTTACGAATTAATGAATGTTTCGAAATCACTAGTGTTCTATTCCCCTCGAACGAAGCTGCTGTTTAGTGTCGCATATTTCTTCTACAAAGTCATTTGAATCAACACACACTCACAATATTAGTTACGATTCTCATTTCAGAGACAGTACTTTCTTTTCATCTTGCCCTTGTTCTAGTGATAGACGGTCTCATCCAGGAGGTCTTTGTCTTGCAAATACACTGAAGTGCCAAACGTCATGGGATACCCACTAATATTATGTGGGACTGTTTTTAGACAGGCGAAGTGCAGCAGCTCGATGTGGCATTGTGTCAACTAGTCGCCGGAAGTCCCCGGACGAAATATTCAGCTGTATAGCCATCCATAATTGCGCAAGTGTTGCTGAGGCAGGATGTTTCGCATGAACGATCATAGTCCACATATGTCCGATGGGAGTTCACGTCTGGCGATTTAGGTGGCCACATTATTCGCTGAAATTCTCCATAATGCTTGTCAATCGCGAACGATTTTGGCCCGGTGGCATGGTGCATTGTCATCCTCGAAAACCCCATCGTTGTTTCGGTACATGAAGTCTAAGAATGACTAGAAATGATCCACAAGTAGCTAAACATAAAGATTTTTAGTCTGTGTATGGCTTAGTTTCACCAGAGGACCCAATTCATGCAATGAAAAAAATGCCCAAATCATTAGGAATTTCCACCAACGTACACATTACCTCGTTGACAACTTGGGTCCATTTCCTCGTTAGGTCTATGACACACCCGAACATTACTATGAGCTGGTACCAACTAGATCTGTGACTCATCTTACCAAGCCACGTCTTTCCATTCGTCTACCGGCGAAATGGTATGGTCACGAGTCCAAGAGTGGCGCAGCTGACGATGGCGGATTGTTAGTAAAGCCACTGGAGTCAGTATTCTGCTGCCAAATGCAATCAACACCAAATGTTGTTGCATTACTGACCTCAAGGACATGTGCCTAGTTGCCTAGTACGTGACTCATTGATCGTTGTTGTTATTCGACGCAAAGTCGCTTGTCTGTTAGTACGGGCTACTCTACTCACGCGTTGCTCTAGTCTCGTTAATTAAATACACGCAGTCGGCCACTGTGCTGTCTGTGGTGGAAGGTAATGTCTTAAATCAGGTACTCTCCGCACACTCTTGACACTGTGGATCAATCAATGTTGAATTCCCAAACAAGGTCATAAATGGAATGTTCCACGGGTCTAGCGCCAACTAGTATTATGCGTTCACAGTTTGTCGTTCACAGACAAAGTTTCATAGGACTTACTACCGTACAACTGAAAAAGAATTGCCCCTTTATGCGTATTTCGTGCAATACTACCGCCAGATGAGTATTTGCATACTACAATCCCATGACTTTTGGGACTTTAGAATATACATTTATACTACTAGGTTATCCCGAGCTAAACTTTATGCACACAACTACGCGCACCTCCTCATGAGTTTCGTCAATCACGCAGTGTTTCCAGAGGTCAGAACTCATGGGTTCATGGAACGTACTGTGTTTTCTATTTAACTGAGTTCATAAATTTTACGGAACATACTATGTCTTTCAATGGATAGATGGTGTATGTTATTGGAATACAATGTGTGATACGTGGAATTCAAAGTGTTTCCCTGTGGACGGTGGAATACTTTAGGTTCCACAAAAAAATCCGTTCCATGCGACGCATGGAACGGTTTTTGCGTAAAGGAATATCGTGTGATTATTTCATGGATTCTATCGCGTTTTTTGATGAGAAAAACCGTGCATTTTTCAAGATGAATACTGTATCTACAAGCAGATAACTCCGTTGCTAGATTTTTGTAACAGCATGTTACCTGTGATTCAATCACTTTCAGCAGCTTTTGCCCTTATCATGAATTTAATAGCGTAAGATACTTCTTTAAGTACT
>JJRW01S0013695.1:29964-41552 GCA_001188405.1 Loxosceles reclusa | reverse complement strand
GAAATTTAGTGCAACTTCTAATAAATAATTAATTCATAATTGCAAACAGAGTGATCTTTGCTACATATTTGAGATCCATTCCCTTCAATATGACGGATATCTGAGTTTTGTACCATATTCTGGTCAAATTAGTGCTGATGCCATTAACTTATTGAATACTGGAAATTTTAATTGCAAAAAAAAAGAAGTAAATTTTAATGTTCATTAAAGATCTTCCGCAGTTTTACAAACTATGTTTTAATGACAATTGCTTTGTCGTGCGAATATAGTGTTTACAAGAAGAGTAATGTGTTAGTCGATATCGTGTAATAATAGACTCTCACACACATCCACATATACATACCCAGCAGATTCTGTTAGCAACATTACTATAATAGCCCATCGGGAAGCTTATCAGTATCGAAACGATTGAAAGCCGAGGGGCGGGGGACGGGCGATTCCACGTAAACCACAAAACGCTCCGTTTGCGGAAACGCATGGAATCACAGTCAAAAACAAAACTCAAAGCCCAGTCACTGGAGAAACACCCCACAACACCTGATCTCCGGGAGCGTCCAATCGAATGCTCGCGCGCATCAGTCGAGAGGGCATGCGTCATGAATTGTTGTGCCTAGGCACGAGGTAGAAGCAGCATCGCCGGGCCATGATTCACCTCCTTGCGTACGCACCTGCGACTCTCAAAAAACTGTTATCGACTGTTTTCCCAAACCGTGGTGCTCCAGAAAGAGACGGAAAATAGTAACAAAAAACAATGTGACTCATTCCGGTGAGTCATTACATAACTGACAAGAAAGCAGTCTTGGAATGTTGTGCTTTGCTCTATTGTTGCGATCGGGAAATACATAACCAGGTAAATATGCGATCGGAATTTCATCGTCAAAAGCGGATAACCCTTACTTGCGCGCACAATAAACATGAAAATGGGGGAATACATCCGTAATTGGTGAGACGGTTGATTCGTGAGGAAGTTTCCCTTCAAGGAAAATGATAAGCTACTGCTACCTAAAAACTGAATGTCGCAATATCTGCATGAAAGTAAAAGAAGCGTTAAAAAAAAGATGGCTTGTAAACAAGAAAATTGCGCAGGAAAAGATGCTGCAGGTATGCCTAACCTAATTGTTGACGCACGGTAATCTGAATCGGTAACGTAAATGACGCTTTCTCCTCATTGCAAACTGAATCATATTTTATTGTAAAAAATGAGACGACGGATTCCTAATAATCAGTGATGTAGAAATCCCACTGGGCCAGTGGCATGCGAAAGTTTATTACGGGTTTGGCGAATAAAAGAAAACAATATTAATGAATAAAAGAGATAATTCAAATATAATGTATGACTGAAAACCATTTCCAAGCTGTTACTGAAAAACTATATAAAGCACATACACATACACTGTCGGAGCAGAGAGAATCTCGGAGTCTTCCCGCACGAGTGAGCTTCATTGTGAAGTGGGGTCCCTGAAGTACATGATGGGACCCCTCGCACTGCGGGGATTGCGGGAGCTATATCACTACGCCATTGCACATATACATATGTGTGTGCTTGTGCCCACAAAAGGGCTTCTCTAATTCTTAAAATCGCACTTAAAAAAACTGACTAGGACAATAGTTTTGTGGCCGAGCCACACTTTCCCTCAGTGCATTAGTAGTTATGTTTTGCATGGTGAATGGATGTGTGCGGACTGTTCGCTAACCTGCGCTGGTCAGTATAGCAATAAATAGCCAAATCTCTTCAAGATGAGTTGCAATCATAAAACACAGCCATCATTTCCCGTAGGTTGGATCATTCTTGGCTCTGGCAGTGGTCAGTGTAGTGTGAAAGCAGAGGATTCTAAGAATCACGGGGTCATGGGATCTAGCTGCCACTTGGGGGGGACTTTAGCTACATACATCTGATGATTGACAAGATCTAATGGGTAGTAGAACATCTTGGGGAAGAAAGAATGGGAAGAACGAGGTACTGATGAAAAAGTGGATTATTTTTACGACGAGCTACAGAGAATGAAATGCACAACAAAGGCAAGCTTACATCAAAATAGTAATGAGAGATTTTAATGCAAGAATTGGTGAGTATCAGAAAGAAACATGTCAGTTGGCAAGCACGCACACGGGAAAAGAAAAGAACGTGGAGGCAAGTTTGTGGAATTTGCTGAAAAGATGAAAGTCATTATGAATTCCTTTTTCCAAAAAAATTCAAAAAGAAAGTGAACGTGGATGTACCAGTAAGTTGATTAGATTTTAGCAAAAGAAAAAACGCATAATTTTTTACTGTGGTGCGCGCTATAGGTTTAATTCTTGAAGCAATCATTGAACGGTTAGATGCGAACTACTCATGAATGGAAAAATGAAAAGGAAGAATCTTGTCACTAAATTAATTAAATCTGTCGAAATAGCTAACTTGAAGAGCTTGATGAATTCAAATTCGAACTGAAAAATCAATTTCACAGTGTGAAAATTCCATGGAGAGTGAAGATGATTTATGATTTAAAAGAAGGTAAACACACACAAAGGAATAACAGAAGCTCTAACGGAAATAGCGTTCACTACTATTGCTGGTCCTCAAGAACATCTGATTAAAAAAAAAATGAAGGAATAGATGTACAAGCATAAACGCGTGCGCGAAGACACCTTCTTCTTCAAACAAAATTCTAAAACTTCTATTCTTTAAATGAAGGTTAGAAAGGATGACCCAACATGAACAATGGAATATACTGAAGTCCGTAAAGCATTAAGAAAATGTATCGCGAAAGGTATCAGAAAATACATTTTGTGACAAACGCCTTTGCCGACACCGGGACTTGACTCAGCGATCTATCAGCTCCGGAGTGGCAGTTTATTATCTAAGTATTTTGTGGGGTTGAACCTCACATCTTCCCCTGCGTTGAAAGAGAGGTGAGGGTACAGGTCTGAACTCGAGTGGTGGACCTAAGGTTGGGTCCATGAGTTCCAGCGCCGATTGTAAAAAGCGCCCTTTGCCGACGCCGGAACTTAAACCACGGATCCGCCAGTTCCGGTTGTGATTGCATTCCCAATTAAGCTTCCACTTCCGGGTTGTCTGTTGCAAGATGCTCATCTCCTTTGTTACGTTAGTCAAACTCTGACAGCAGCAGAAAAAAATACTACAACGGAATCGGGATGCTTGGACAGTTAGTTGCGTGGACATAGATAAGTTTAGCGTATATTTGAATCATTTGGCTGTAAAAGTGCATACAAATCGTGCTGCTTTGACTCATTTACACGCTACAAAAATATTAAACAAATGACACTTACGTTAGTATATTCGTTTGCAGGAATACAATACTGACATTCAACATAAACTAGGTTTAAGAAATCAGCTACAAAGAAACTGAACAGCTGAACAAGAAAACACCACGGCGGTAAAGATCGTCCAACATTTCTGTTTCAGGAGGCGTTAAGCCTCAGAAAGATTTGAGCAATGACAAGGCTCTAGTGCAATTTCTGTTTTTCATTCATCAAAACATAAAAGATGAAACCTGCTTTTTACCACTAATGTATTCGAATGTCTTTAAAAATTTGTTTTTTGCACACGAAAATACCCTGAGTCTGAAGTGGGTTAATAAAATAACGAGTCGTAGTGAATGCCGTGTATGAACTGATACTTTTCAATCTACCAAGTTCTCCTTCAGATGAAGCTTTTTTGAAAAGAAAGATAATCCAGTGGAGAAAGGGAATCAGCCGAAGCAAGTCCATTCTTCCAGATTGGCTGCTATTCTGGCAAGCCAACTGAGTCTATCTGATATTTATCGCGAAGTTTTTGCAGTGTTCTATGGTTCCAAATTTCTGTTTGATGATGTTTAGAACTACGCTTCTCTACAATTCCGGTTACGATTTCTTTTTGCCATCCGGCAAACATAATGTTACCTTGTGGCATTCCAAAGATGTTCTTGTTGAAAACTACCTCCTCAAGGGGTTCACCAGTCTAGTGAGTCTTGGGAATGAAGTGGCATCACCGCAAGTTGCTGGAATCTCATTCTCAAAGGGCTCACCTGCCTGGTGAATACGGGTAGTGTCGTGTTGTCCCCTAAATGCAGATTCCCCAAGAACTTTTACTTTGAAAGTGAAATCTCCTATAAGGAGAGTTATAGACTCCCCGTACTTATAGACATGGAAAACCTATAAATTTTTCCATGTCTTACGGGGATTGATTTTCTCCAAGATAGACAAAGAAATTATATTTTGATGCCTAATTAAAATGTTTTGTGAATGTTGACTGTTAATAAAAATGCAAGCATACACCAAATGTACATTTAGGAATTTTCATTATGTGATTAAAAGGGATGTTCTTTGAATCAAAATAAAAGTTAGAATTTTAGTGGATAATGTTTTTCCTAGCGCCATTTCAGGAAAAAATGTTAAGCACGAGGATCTTTTTTTTTTCTTCTCCTCCAACCCGAATGGGCCTAAAAGTTTCAGGTGGTACGATTTCATTTTTGTGAGGAAGGGTGGACCAACCCTAATTAACATAAAAAAAAACTATCCCGTCATCCTCCTCTACAACAAGAAAGGAAGATTTAGGAAACCGAGATTACGAAACGTCATGAGATGACGTCAGAAATCAAATAGTACACAAAAGATCGAAAGATTATTTGACAAAAAGAATTTTTTTCTTTCCGGAGAGACTTTTTTTTCAATCCGGAAAGACTCTGAAACTGAATTTTCACTTTAAAATCTGATCTTGTTCGATTAACAGAAGAAGAGCGGAAACGGTGTTTGTTGTCATAACTCCAGAGCTAAGGATAACTCGTTTTCTACGACATTAGCCGGAAACTTTACTTGCAGGCTAAGCAATCTTTTTAAAGACAATTTTGACCCTAAATTGATTAAATTAAATTGCCAACGGTTAAAACAAACTTAAAGATTGAAAATTTAAGTCAGTGGTAAAAAAACCGTTTGCAGTTTCCTTAAATATTACCTCGGCTTTGATCAATTAAGATTACTTAGTTGTTTGAATTCGACTATTGAAAATTACTTCGTAGTACAATTATTATAGTAGTAATTACTACTATTTTGTTAGATTTGTTACTTAGTTGTTTGAATAAGGTTACTTAGTTGTTTGAATTCGACTATTGAAAATTACTTCGTAGTACAATTATTATAGTAGTAATTACTGCTATTTTGTTAGATTTGTTACTTAATTGTTTGAATAAGGTTACTTAGTTGTTTGAATTCGACTATTGAAAATTACTTCGTAGTAATTACTGCTATTTTGCTAGATTTGTTGAACTTATGTGCCACATAGTGCACTTTTCTGGTATTTAAGTTGATTTTTATACAGATATGTCTTACAAAGATTATTCGATTATTGTTGTTATTTTTGTTCTTATTGCGAAATACTGTTATCTTAGTTATGTTTAGTTGTTTTGATTCAGTGACATTCGTAAAACTTTGTTTCGTACAATTGGATTTTTTGTGGAATTCAATATTTTTTGAGTAAAACTCAATATGAGTTTAAAACGATCTTCTAAGGTTTGCAACCTTAAACGTGGTGAACGTTTAAAGGTTACCGTGGTTCAGCATAAAAGGCTCAGTATTTGAGTCTTGCGACGAGATTAAGGTTCTGGGAGTCACGCTCGATAAGAGTCTTAGCTTCTTCCCTCTACGTGCACCGCGTGAAGGAAGGACTTGAGCAAGTCATAAGTCGACTTCCATACTTTGTGCACGCAACGTGGAAGTTGAAGGGCGGTGAACTTTGAACGATGTACAAGCGTGCTGTACAGGGAATGGTGGTATATGCTGCCGGTGCGAAGTGGAAGGTGGAGGGTAACGTCCAAATGGGTAGAGTTTTAGTATCAATCCAAAAGTCTGTGCGCTCCGTATTTACTGAGTCTCGAGTGACTCCTTGTGTGACTTGGCTGGGACACCCCCGTTGGATTTGGTGGTCTCCCAGGAGGCCGCCTTCTTTTGGGGAGCAAAAATGCAACGTCCCTGCTTCCATGCCGAGAGTATGGAAACGCTCCTCGATACAGCAGTCGAACCCTGGCAAATACATTAAGTGGATCTTCCGACTTACTACTGAACTCCCGGCGCGCAGCTCGATGAGGCATATGAAACCTTTACCAGTAGTTCTACGAGGAAAGCAATGCAGGTGGAGCATTCTGATTGCTGAAAGAGGGGAACTTGGTTCACTCCCTAAAATTTGGGCTAAATGGCGAAGCAATCGTCTTTCAAGGCGAGGCAATGGCACCGCAGGAAGCGGTAGACTGAGTTGATACTATCGGAGTCACAGAAAAATTTGACTCCGTTGGTCTGGGAACTGGCGGCGGCCGTGTGTTCGGAGCGAGGTAGAAATCTTGTGAACGTGCTCTGAGTGCACAGTCACGGTGGGACTCCGGGCAACGACTTAGCCGACAAGTTAGCGAATGCTGGCACCCGCTTGAGCTCTGTAACTTGGAATGTTCTTCCGAGGAGCTCATTTTATAACAAACGGCTCGTCTCGAGAATGATGGAGGAACGGCAGAGGTATCTCAACGTCCGGCCGACTCACCCGTGAAATCGTACCTAAAGGAGCGATGCTGTACATGGACCTGGGTTTCTACGTGACACAAATCGTCACAGGACATGGGAGGTTTCCGGACTATTTGCATGCAATTACGGCAGCATAAATGATGACGCTCGAAGCTGTGCGCTAGAATGTTCACATATGGCAGCGGTGACACGAAACCTCCGCTATCGAGCGAACCTGTTGATCGTAGATTAAGGTCCAGATGCGAGATATCAGCTAGCAGTACTGGCAAAATTTGTGAACAATCTCCCACAACTGGAAGTCCCGTAATCAAACGTGGAAGGAGTCGAGGAGGACTTGTCCCTTGGTAAGGATGGGCCGTCCCGTTTATCATCGGAATGGCGCGCCTTGAAGCGCCTGCTAGGGTTCTGCAGGAACTGAGCAAAGTCAATACTTGTCATTCTACACAGAGAATGACGAACCATAGACCTGGAGGAAGGTACCGACTTTAACCGAAAGACCAAACAACCCATGAAGGGTTGCATGTGGGACTCTTTCCCTTGTGATTTTGTGTCGTCTGTTGTTGGGACGTGGTTTTTCTGGCGGTGGTAAACGGATCGAAGGGATTCTCTCGAGGCAGAACCCTTACATAATTAGGTCCCTTTTGTGGGTTATTGTTAAAAATCTCTTGTGAGATGGATACGGCAAATAATCACGAGTTTGCTTGTGCTTTACAAACTGTTGTAATGCCCACCCACAAATGACTTCAATATAGGCTACCCGATTACCCCGTCGGCGTAGCTTAACCGGAAAAGCGGTTCCTCCAGAGCTGAACGTTCCGGGTTCGAATCCCGGAGTCGACAAAGTTCCTTTACAAAATGGCGCTCGAACTTAGTGACTGACATTAGTGGCCAAGGACCAAACCATTAGGTCCACTACTTGAGGTCAGGTCGTTATGCTGAACTCTCCTTCAAGTGGGGAGGATGTAATGTCCACCCACAAACGACTTCAGTATGACCTGCCCAGTTACCCCGTCGGCGTAGCTTAAATGGTAAAGTTGTTCCTCCGGAGCTGAAAGTTCCGGGTTGGAATTCCGGCGTCGATAACTTTTCTTTACACTGTATACCCCAAGAAGCACGTTTCATAGTTGGGACTACAATTACAGCAGTTTTTCGATGATACCATCCGTGGAATTGGGGCACCGGCGTGCAGAGACGATCGTAACGATGTGGATTTGGGCATTGATTTATTCGGTGTTCTCATCTTCATTTTGAGTGTATGTTTTATGCGCTTAGTGTATTTCATATGCTTGTCATCTTTTTACGGAAAAACAATCGAGCCTTTTTGGTGGCAGATTGAATGGTAGTGCATAGCGCTCTGGGCTTTAGCTGGGACAGAAGTTTCTAAGGAAAGGCCAGGGTCAGTGACCAGCAGTGACCGGAGTAAACCCCTGAAATAGCTGAGTTTTCTTACGCTAAGAGAGACAGAGAGAGAGAGAGAGCAAAATCAGCTTCGTCCGAGGAGTTTCCTGCAGAGTAGGTGGTTTTCCACTTCGGATACAGTTACAGAGAGCCGACCAGCGACTATCTGGGACGAGAAGTGACTGGCTACCTTTCCGAGTTTCGATCAGCTGGAGTGATTGTAATGAATCAACACAATTCCCTTTACTAACTAATTCTAACAAGCGAGCGCAGCGGGAAACCACGGTTTAACATGTTTTTGCCATCACTGAAACCAAAAATGCAGTTAGGTTGCTGCGTCACAAGCAACGTGACAGCAAGCAAACAATATAAGACAGTGAGAAAAATTGAAGGCGATGCCTTTTTAAGCTTTCTCACGGGATAACCCTCAGTGGTTAACGTTTTGGATATTCCAACTTCGACCTCGGTCACATACACCGAGTTTATATTTACAGCGGATTCCTTACGTCCGTCTGTAAGGAAAATTAATAGGCTATAACGCCTCATCAAATTACTGCGTCAAACTAGAAACTCAAATTGAGTTGATTCTGAATAAAGATTAGCGTACACACAATTGGTGAACTTAAAATAAAGCCACCCCAGACTGACAGAGTTCGGATCAGTTAAGTGTATTTTGATATTATAAGGAACAAATTAAAGGGCTTAAATTAGTACATTCTAGTGCATATATATATTACTTGAATTGCATACTTATATATTTATTTAGATTGAATTATTATTTAGGTGCAAATTAGCACCGAAGAGATTTAAAACTTGTTATTGCTCGCATGAATAAATTTAAGTTATTTTAACTTAAAATTGACTCATCTTAATTTAATTAGCAAATTACTAAAGTTAATGAATTATTTTGGAAGTGCATATTGTTGGAATTACAAATTACGGGAACATTGTGTTTTATTTGCAAGATACACATATTGAATATTTATCATGTCTGCAAAACGTAGTTTTTCTACGAAATCGCGTAGAAGTGTAGACGCTCTACTGACTGACTCCGAGGGAGCTCAGACTCCAAATATTTGATATAAAGTCACAAACTCATGCTCTTAGTGCCGGCCTAGCCGATAAATTAAGCCCCGACTTTATATATGGATCAAGCTACTACTTACTAAGTGTGTTTCGAGACTCGATTGGCAAGAAAGACTTTCGAACTCGCAGCGGCCTAGCATGTCTTACTTCTGAGTTTTCAAGGTTTGGTTCCAATCCCCCGACGACTCATAAAGCCAGTGGAATTTGTCGGGCCAGGCCAGACTATCCTGAATTCGAACGTTTCTCAGGGGAGTCTGGGTTCGCTACACAGATTCACCTGAACGGGGAAGTAGAGTTGAGGTTTGGAGCTTTGGCACTTGATTGCCCAACACTCTCCTCTCGATGGAGTCAAACACGCTGCGGCTAACTGGCTAAACGGCTCGCTTCGGGTTCGCCTGACTGGAGTAGAACTTCACGTCCTTAGGAGCGGAAGTCTCAGCCTGCTTAGTATAATTTGGTACATGGCGTATAGATGACTAAGTCAGAAACTTGCATTCAAAGCAGTGGCGATATTATCACCTTGGCTCATTCTGTCGAGAGGCGGAATCTCATTTCTTCAAATTACTACCTTAGTTAGATTGCGGTCGTTCACAACGATTACAGGATTCCTTTCGGGACAGCCGTAATGTCTCATATAAGATGGGCACGCGGTGTCTCGAGGATCATGTTTGAACCTAAGTAAGTGCATATCTCAAAAACCCTTGTATCCTATGGTGTTCAGTGTGCCCAGACGCTGCGCGCTTTGTGTTGCTGTAAAAGGCCAGCATGCAGCATACTGAAAATTTTTAATGTTTTTGGGCTAAAGTTTCTAATTAAACTAAAGTTTTTAACGTTTTTAGGCATCCTAAAATTTTGTGTTTTGTCCACTAACTCCAAGTTGCTGTTCTTGTGGTATATCCAACGATATTTTTTATTCTGTGTTTTCGTTTCCTTGAGTATGATGCTTTATGCTCTCATCATTTTGATTGCACTTACCTGCTTGTAAATGTCTAAATTATTATCCTCAAGATTTGAGCACAACTTTAGTTTGATAGTGTGTCAAGGTACTCGTAAAGTTTCGTGTTAAAATTCAACATCAAAAGCTTAGAATCATTGTTTCAGAAGAAATGTTATAAATATTAAACAGCAAATTAATGTGTAAACCCTTTATAGTTTCCTATCCTATGTTTTGTGAATAATTCGCTTGTTATAGTCTAGTTCTATCTAGAAATCGGGTTTCGTTAGACGCACTCGGATAGTCACGATTAGTTATTTCGTTGCGATAAACTGTTTCGTTGCTTTTGGAAGACGTAATGATGCTCAATTTTCCGGAAACCGGATAAAATATTTTTTTCCTGCTGTAGTAAGGCTTATTCGTAGATCTCCCATTTTATGGGCATTGAATAATGGAAGTTTGCTGGTGCTGGAGATCCCTACTCCAGTTGACAAAAATTTAGATATTTGCGTTATAGCAGCTATAGTTTCAACTCACATATGAGAGTGCCAGTTAATTTCATCCCCATCTCCCGGTTTCTTTTTTTGCTTAGTTTCAGAAATTTAAAAAACAAGAAAATGTCAGTTATGTTGTTGCGCGTACGAGGAATGGGTGCAAAAGGCGTCATGAATCTCAAGGGGAACTATTTGCTTTCATGATTTGTCTTTTAATGTTCCTTCACGATAAGTCTTCTAATGTTACTTTATGATTTATCTTAAAATGTTCCTTTGTGATTTGTCATCCAATTGTCGGTTATAACACATTATTTTTTTATGGTAAAGTTTTGATAAAGTTCGAAAGGCAGTTATCCCGTTTCGTCAGCACGAGCTGGTCCCCTTATCGGGATATTCAGCTGTTTAACTGGAACTGACTAACGAAGTTCAAAATCCCTAGTTTTGAAATTTCGTTTCTCCCAAACTTTTAAAAATTTCATATTCCATTCAAATATTCAATGGATTTTTTCTGGGGGTAGATCATTTTCTAGATTCTGTTCTGATTATCGCAGAGAGTCGACATCGGTCTTGCAGAAACTTGGATGGTGAAATTTTGTAGATTGGTTGAATGGTTCGAAAGTTATTACGGTTTAACTGTTTAAAAAAGAACTCCTCTGAGCAGATTCCGATTAGGCGTGATTTCTTGCGATGAAGATTGATATCCATGTCGCCTGTCGGACGACTGGGATATTAATTATTAAAATTCCATTTCTTGTCGTATGATTTGACCGGACACGTCCGAGATGCTTGGGGGTCGTTGAGGGGGGGTTGGTTTTAGTGGGAAAGTTTGTGTTTTCAGGGAGTTCGGTTTTTTGGGGTGTGTGGGAAATAGGTGGAAATTCAGGTTTTGTTTCTGAAGAGGTTATATCTTAAGAATACTCTCTCGGGGAGTGTGGCGGGATCCGTCAGCGTGGCAGTGGAGGGGGCCAGTTGACGCTTTCCGGTTGGTTACTGTCCTCGAGGATGCCACCATCTGAATAGACAGTGGCGTAGATAGAGGTCAAATGATTCACTGACTGGGGTCATGAAATTCAACATCGGTATACCACTTGTATACTGCTGCATTTCTTTGACACATGCTTATATTGAATGTTAATTCTACATTGCCAGTATAAAAATTAATGAGACGTTATTCACAGGGCATAGATGAC
>JJRW01S0013661.1:52085-65200 GCA_001188405.1 Loxosceles reclusa | reverse complement strand
CCTACCGCAATCATCCATCCAAGGCCGTGTGACAAACTTCCTTAGGAGCAAGGAAGGGTGTCCGTCTACCCCAACATCCACCTGTGACAATCACCCGGTCATCGGGATGCAAAGTCCATGACCACCAACGCAAGTGCTTTCCGAAAACCCACTATACCTTGAGACTTCAGGTCCAATGCTCGGCAAGAACTCTGATAACGACCTGAAGCAGCTTAAGAACACCAATTTGGCAGGCACACGTCATCAGTGCAATCGCCAAGCACCGGTTTAGAAACCAAGCTGACACTGTTCGAACCAAGCTCTCGCGGTTGCATGTTCTTCACCAGAGAGACCAGGAGACCCTTACACTGTCTAATCGGTAATGACAGTTCCTTTCATCGACAGCTATCAAATAAATTTAAGTTTGATTCCAAGAAATTCAAACCGAGATAATAAACGAAAGCTAAAAAATGCAAGGTGAGTCGGACAAATTGAGGCTACTGTAAACCATTACAGTAGTTCCAAGACGTGCGTGCGCATGCGCATTTACCTAAAACATCTTTTGGGAGGGTGAAAAAGTCGAAAATAATTCTTAATAATATAAAGCAGAAACTAAACTTACCTAACATTAGCGTTCCATTCACATCGTCATCTGGAAAAGAAAGAAAAATACAGCTCCGTTATTATTACCGTTCCGATATACAGGGTATCCGAGAATTATTGGACACATTAGAAAATTATGTAAAAAAATGTGAGCAGTGGCTATTTTTCGATGTCACTTATTACTAACAGGGGTTTCTAAATTTTTGTTTGACAGAAGTTATTCCCAGAATCTGACAGACGGTGCTAGGTGTGGCCTGATGATGATTATATGAGAAAATCAAGAGCAGTAGTCATGTTATCCGTGCAGCAGACGTGTGTGGTGTTATGGCTTATGGAATTGAAAGACAGTTATTAAAATTATAAGACGGTGCCGTTTAGAATACGGTTGTAATCCTCAGTCAACAAATTCAATTAAGCGGTGGATGAAACAAAAGAAAACTGTGGCAGTGCCTAACACCGCCAATGAGGACTTTTTCATGTGGGAATATGTGAAAGACTGCGTCTATCAGACGCCATATACTAATTTGCAGGGAATGAAGCAGCGTATCACAGCTGCTATTAATTACATAACTCCTCAGATGCTTGCAAATACATGGTGTGAAACCACTGGACATACTACGAGGAACCAAGGGATCTCAAATCGAGATTTATTAACCTTTACAGTTACATTGTAAGTTAGTAAAGACATTTTTGTTTCTATATCGTCTCTAGTTTTCTTTATATAATTTTATAATGTGTCCAATAATTCTCGGACACCCTGTATTAATCACGAAGGAGTTGTCCTCAGTGTAGGGCGGACTTCTCCCCGACAAGGAAATAAAAATTTCATAAATAAAACATATCACTTGTCAAAACACAACGAGGGGCAAGCCTAGCAACGCCCTTGTAGGGTCAACTGTGATTCACACTAGGATTACATCTGCTTATACTGTCAAGAGTTATTTTTGTTTTAAATATGAAAGGGAACCTTGTCAACTTCTTCTCTGTTTGCAATTGTTTTTTTTTTTTTTTTCCTGTTCGAACGCTTCCTTGAAGAGTTCGCGTAGACAGGAAATTTGCGTCCAATAATGTTAAACTCTGTCAGCATTATATTCACAATAGTATAAGTTAGCTGTAGATCGCAAAAAACGTTGGAAAGTCTTGAAAAGGTCTACATGCGCAGGGTTGGCCCACTATTATGGACACTGTTAGGGATGAGAGGGTAGACCGGCTCATTAAAAATGACATGCTTTTTACTAACGGCAGCGATGGCGCGTTTGGCATTAGCAAGAACAAGCAGTAAAACAAATTTGAAGATAACATGTGATAATTTTGACCTATAAGCTCATAATTATTCTCTGTGAGTTGCCAAATAATAGTAGAAAAGAACATTTCGTAAAAAGAAAAGTTGCATCAGCAAAGAAATGTCGAATTGCAATGCTATTTTTGGCAGAAAGGAAATATTCATCAAGAACAATAAATAATTACAAAATGAGACCTGTAGAAACAATATTAAATACGCTGCCCAGACAAAACGTAATGTCACTCAGTAGGGCGTTGGATCACCATGTTGGCGAACACAAGCTGCCAGGCGTCGCGGCAGAGGTTCCTAATGGTGCCCTGCGATAATTTACATGTTGCTTGAAGACGCCTTCACTGTTCCTGCAGATTCTGACAGAGCCGTCAATAGCATCCTAGTCTGATTGGGGAGAGATCTAACGAAGAGGCAGGCCATAGCGGAATATCCAGGATATCCAGACAAGCTGTGGAAACGGTAACCGTATGCGGAGTTGCGTTTGTCTTGTTGAAGAGTGTTCCGGCGTGAGTGTTGACAAAACGGCAGAGCTACTGGTTGCAAGACCTCACGGACGTACCATTGGGCTGTTAAAATTCCCGTGATGAAAGCGAAGGATGACCGGGCATTGTACGAAATCGCACCATAACACCAGACAATAATGTGTGATAAGAAACTTGGCGCTGGCCTCGTTGCTTCCACACACGGATGCGAAGGTCGTGGGATCCCAGACAGAAGCGAGACTCATCACTGAAGATTACACGCTGCGATTCGGCAGGGCTCGATGACAATCAGTCACGACACCACTGATGTTTGTGGCGATGTTGCTTTAGGGTTAAGGATAATCATCGGAGAGGTCTGCGTTCATGTAGTCTTTCGTCGTGCAGCCGTCTGCCATTCGTACTGGCACTCACCGGATGTTGCAGGGAGGGTAGCACTGCTCGATGAATGTCTGCAATCGTGGTAGTTGGAGTTCTCAGCGTCTGTGGAACAATCCGCCGGTTTTCCCTCCTTGCGGTTTGTGAGTAGTCTCCTAGATCCCGCGTGTCGTATGAGCTTTACTTCTGCTATCTACTGCCACCAGCAGCGTGCTACTATCATACTCGCACGACTAATATGGAAAACAATAGGGTAAAATGTTCATCCCGGTTTATGCAGCTCTATGATGCGACCCCTACCGAATGCATCCAGTTGTCCGAATTGTTGTCTAACTCGTCTACGAGGCATACTGCACTTCGAAGTGTTGCTACCAAACCAAGCGCGCGAACTGGAATAGCCAGCATGCACACCAGGACGAGGTTATGCACTACGGTAGAGAGGTTTAGCTACCACGCGCGTACTTGCGGACGTCACTTGCGCCCCCGAGTGTGAGCAAAATGAATTATTTACTTGCATATCTCACAATTTACAATCTCAAACCTACCTACCAAGTGTTTCATTCATGTCAGTACTTTTCAAGGGGAAAAAAAAACAACTTTACGATGAGTGTTTAATTACATTAAAGAGCAATCCCGATCTTCAGTTATTCAAATAAAACTACCACATAAAATAAAGGGCACTGTCTTTTCCTCTTATCCCAAACAACTTTGCCTTTGACTATGTATTTCTTTCGATTGTCTATTAATGTATACACTGAAGTGACAAAAGTCATGGGATACCTCTTAATATCGTGTCGGTCCTCCTTTCGCCCGGCGAAGTGCAGCAACTCGACGTGGCATGGACTCAACAAGTCGTTGGAAGTCTTCTGCAGGAATATTGAGCCATGCTGTTTCTATAGACGTCCATAATTGTGAAAGTGTTGATGGTGCAGGATTTTGGGCACGAACAGACCTCTCGATGATGTCCCATAAATGCTCGATGGGATTCATGTCGGGCGATCTAGGTGGCCAGATCATTCGCTGGAATTGTCCAGAATGTTCTTCAAACCAATCTCGAACAGTTGTGGCCCGGTGACATGGTGCACCGTCATCCATAAAAATCCCATCGTTGTTGGGGTACATGAAGTCCATGAATGGCTGCAAGTGATCTCCAAGTAGCTGAACATAACCATTTCCAGTCAATGTTCGGTTCAGTCGCACCAGAGGGCCAAGTCCATGCCATGTAAAAACAGCCCACACCATTATGCTGCCACCACCAGCTTGAACAGTGCCTTGTTGACAATTTGGGTCCATGGCTTCGTGGGGTCTGCGCCACACTCGAACCCTACCATCAGCTCTTAGCAACTGAAATCGTGACTCATCGGACCAGGCCACGGTTTTCCATTCATCTAGGGACCAATCGATATGCTCACGTGCCCACGAGAGTCGCTGAAAGCGATGTCGTGCTGTCAGTAAAGGCACTCGAGTCGGTCTTCTGCTGGCATAGCCCAAGGAAGACAAATGTCGCCGCACAGTCCTACCGGACACGTCCCTCGTACGTCCCACATTGATTTCTGCGGTTATTTGACGCAGTGTTGCTTGTCTGTTAGCATTTACAACTCTTCGCAGACGTCGCCGGTCTCGGTCGTTAAGTGCACGCGGTCGACCACTGCGCTGTCCATGGTGGGATGTTATGCCTGAAATTCGATACTCTCGGCACACTCTTGACACAGTGGACCTGGGAATGTTGAATTCCCTAACGATATCCGAAATGGCATGACCCATGCGTCTAGCTCCAACTAACATTCCGCGTTCAAAGTCTGTTAATTCCCGTCGTGCGGTCATAATCACGTCAAAACCTCTTCACATGAATAACTTGAACACAAATGAAAGCCCTGCGAAAGCACTGCGCATTTATACCTGTTCTACGCGATGCTACTGCCATCTGTATATTTGCATATTGCTCTCCCATGACTTTTGTCACTTCAGTGATATGGATAGATAAACAAAGTTTCATAAAAGTGTATGTCTATATAAAAATACATGTCTGGAAAGAACTATTGCATTTTACTTTCAATCTGTGACTCTCATCTGCGAAGAGGACAATTGCTCTGTTGTCTTCTGTCAATGGTGATGCAGATGACACCATTGCAAACGGGAGATAGGTGAATCTTTGTAAGTGGGACACACACAGCAGGTCTTCAGGTGCACAGTCCTATCTGGCACAAACGCCTTGCTGCAGTTTTCCGGGATATCGGAGTTCCTGTGCCTGACTTGCCATTCGACCAGCTGTACCGCGACTGTTCCCTTTTGCATTTAAAACGATACACCGATCGCCGTGCTGCGAGGACGTCCTCCTCACTTGCGCCTGCTACACTGTCCACCTGTCTCAAACGCTGCCCAAAGCCTGGAGACAACACTGCACATGCGATGTCAAATTCCCTGGCAACATCTGTAATTTGTCACCCTTCCTCCAGCTTTCCGATTTTCCGTCCGCGTGTAAAAGTCGTCTAAATGATGTCTGCGAGACATGGGCTCACTTTCCAAAGCGTAACGTCCAAAGCCACGTGTTCAAATGGAACATCCAACGCTCACTGGCTGCACACACAGAATGCCTGCGAACCAATGCCGCCACGAAACCCACACATAAAGGTAATGAAAAATTTACATCGCAACCTTGATTCGCACTGCATCACGCCCTCATGCCACTTCCCAAAAGCGATTTTGAGGCTGTCATCGTTTACCGAAACATCCGTCTTTAGGTTTTGTCCCCGTGTTTGTCTGTACAGGCTGTTCGTAAACTGTTTCAACAAACTAAGAGAAGCAGTAGTACCCATCAAGACGAACAATATTTACAATGGGAACTAGGGCCGCATTTCATTCAGATTGTCAGTACCTTAAGGTGTCACTGCTGACGTCAGTTCGATTCTCCGAGAGGAAGCACGTGTGCAGAACATCACCGTCATTTCGACACTCTCTGGATGTCACGTCTCCGGCGCCACACACGGACGGTGGAGTGGACGTGGTGGACTTGTGGCTTGGCCCACACTTTCACTGGACGTAAATCCACTGGACTTCTTTCTGTGAGGGCTAATGATATCCTTGGTGTACGAGACGTCCGTGAACTCCGTGGAAGAACTTGTCGCGAGAAACGTTGTTGCAGGATAAACACGACGCCAGAAGTCTTCGAGATGGTATGTCGGTTTTAGATTCGCCGGTGTGAACCGTGCAGCAGCACTTTCAGCGGACGCCATTTTCAGCATCCAGTTTAATTCTTTTTTTTTAAATCTGAATCGGATTGTACAGCGTATGGCTTCGTTCATTCTCTTGTTTTCACCGTTGAAAATTCAACATAGACTTTATGCTTTTCTGGCACTCTAAATGGAATGCGGCGCTAAGTTCCATCGTAAATATTGTTCGTTTCGATGGGGTACTATCACCCGTCTTGTCTTGTTGAAACAGTTTACGAACACCTTGTATATATATACATATGAAAAGAAAAACGAGGTAAGATTCTGTATATTTAAAATTTACTTACGTGTAAATATTTGATTCTTGTAACAGCTTACAGCATGTGTTTTTTCCTTCTTTCTAGTTTCTCCACACTGAAGTTTTGGAATTAAAAGTGATTTCAACGTTTTTTCGCTAAGAGAAGACCTTATGTCAGTTTGATATTTTCTCAGCAAACTATCTCTTTGTTACATTACAGTGTCGCACAATTACTACTGATAACGTAAGTTCTGGGCAGTATAGCATATTTCCGGTTATTACTGCTAGTTTCAGCTGACTAATGTTATGCCAAGCTTCATCTATTCGTTCATATTCCATGATATTTGGAAAAAATGACTGAAGAAGTGCAAATTCTAGTTCCAGTTGCACACTATCTTGATACCACTCAAATAAGTTAATAAAAGACTTCACAGATTGGTAGCTTGCAGTGCGCCAAGTGTGAATGTTTACCACAGCCGCATGCTTGAAAAATTTATCTTCTAAAGGACATGTTTTTAGAGGTTTCTGAAGTCAAAAAATCGTTCAACTGCAGAATAAAATTCTTTCATTACACATGGTGGTAACAGAGTAGAACATTTCTAACAACTTCCTGTACAAGAACGAATAACAAGTTTATCATCGTCATTTTTTTAAATTTTATTACTGAATTTATCAGGGGGAAAAAAGACGAACTTAATTATTCTGCCATGTCGGACAGCATTTCCCTTTGGGATCTTTAAAATAGCGAATACCTCTTATTGCTTCCTTGCCTAGTAGTTCCGTAATTCATTAGTCCTTTCCACACAAACTAGAGATAATCCATAGCATAGCAGTTGGAAGGCATGTGACGGTAACGTCAATGATAATTCCACAATGTTGAAAAATGTTAAGAATTCGCATGATAAATGTAAAACAAGTTACCAATGGCAGCTTTTTTTTAATCGGGCCAAGTCTGTAACTAAATGCGCAATTAAAAGCTTTATTCTGCTTTTATTCTTAGTAATGGGGAAGGGAGAAATAAAGCAAGAAATACACACACACACAAGATAACTAAATCGAACGTGTCGCAAATTCGGCGCAGCGATCGCAGAGGGAGGCTGCTTAGAAATTACGACCCGTGAATAACTCAAAAAGACTGAATGGCCAAAGTATTGAACGAGAGAAAGGTGCAGAGAAGAAAAAGACGCTAAGAAGTAAAGGGGAGCGGATGGGGGAACTGCTGCCGCTGTCACATCGCGTTCACCCGCCGTGACGTATTGAACCGCAAACTTTTCCAAGGCCACGGCAGCGAGAAATCGGCTTGAATAATAATGAAGTGGAAAAAGATTTATTTTTGCAATAAACAAAGTGCGGTCGTTTCAGGCGTTTATAGGACACAGAAAAATGGAATTTCTGTGAAGTGAAAGCCGGTACTGGAAACGAATTTCGTCCCATTGCACAAGCATGAGGGGACCTTACTGAAATTTCATAAACTCGGGGGCTCCTCACTGTGGGAGGGAGAGGGACACAGGCGTACCGAAAATATGACGCAAGGTATAAGGATACGAAATGAAGCTCATCTGATCAAATCAGCAATTAAAAGTAGGTATTTTTCCTTGACCACAATGAGGATGACGACCATATTGAAGAATGCAGTCTACGAACAGCAGATTCTAGTGGCCACACCACTGCAGCGTAAAGCGCAAATTCATGTGCGTGCAACAGGGGCTGTCTATTTGCCTCATCTCTAAACGCGACAGGACAAAGTATAAAAATTTGTTAACCGGACGTAGCATGAGTACTGGGGAGAGATCTATGAAGCCGCGAGCGCAGATCCCTTCTACACAGTGTTCCTTTACCCGAAAGGTATCATTGATGATGACACGGAGACTTGGAATGCGATCCGCCAGACAGTGCAGCACGCGTTACACGTCGTCCGAACGTGATGTTCGCAAACGAAGGCGGTCGAGAGAGTCGTCGGTTGGGTCCCAAAAGGGGAAAGCCTCGGGTATCGACAGGCACAACAAAAAGACTCCAAAATTCCACGAGTTGAAACCGAACCTGCTTCCAACAGCGTTCAACGCATGTCTCAGGACATGGGTCTTCCTGTTTGGAAGTGCGGAATGTTAGTGCTTCTATCTAGGCCTGGAAAGGATCCAAGGGATAATAATAAAGAAAAAAAAAATATATATATGTTATTATATGTAAAAAATGAATATGACTAATGGAAAAAATATATGTTATTATATGTATGTATATATATCTATATCTATATATATATATCGAGACGTTAAAGATTCTGACTCATCTATTCTCGGGTCTCACTAAGGCGGTGTGCACGGGATGCAGTAGACGTACTCTCGAACTGCTCTGGGTCCACGGTCATTACGGGACACTGGCCAATGAATTAGCCGATAAGCTAGTGAAGGCTGGCTTCCATTTCAGGTCGGTAACTTGGAACGTCCCTCCAAGCAGAGCATTGTACACGAGGCGGCTTGTCTCAAGAATGATGAGGAAGTGGAAGAGACGTTGGGACACCGACATGTCTGATTGCTTTACCTATGAAATCGTCCCTAAGTTGGGAGTTGCCATGCTGAGACTTAGGTTACTTCGTAACTCAAATCATAAGCAATCAACCAGGGTTTCCGGCCTATCTACATACCAAGGAACACATTCCACCTCCGTCCTCTTCCTGTGGCGATGCGTGTGGTGTTGCTGAACACTACAAGCTGAAGTGTCCATATAACCGCAGCGGTGACGCGGAGTCTTCGTTCTCGAGCGAACCCGTTGATCTAATTCAAACTCCTACTGCGAGACACGAGCTAGTTGAACTGGCAAGATTCGTAGACTCCACTCTCCCCCTTCTGGAAGCTTCGCAACCAAACGAGGAAGGAGTCCAGGAAAGTTTATCAGGATGGTAAACAAAATAAAGCACAAAGAAAGACGTGAAGTCGAATTTTAGAAATACCAACTGGTTCATTTAAAAATAAAAAGTAAACAAGTATAAAGCAAGAATACCCAATTAGAGTCCAAACTTTGAAGTTATTTAGAGATCTACAGACCTGACCTCGTCCGTAGGACGGTTTGTATCTTTTCTAGGTGTTAGCACGCCGTCTTCCGAGATGACATGTCCGAAATACTTGCAGTTTTTGGAGCTTAATTTAAGTCCGGATTCGGGGAGTCTTGACAACAGTTTCTTGACATTAGATGTTCACCAAAATCCTTGCCGAGAATCACTCTATGTCATCTACATACTTAGGCATGACATGACTGCCATGTAAGTCCTTTCAATGTAGTTTCCATCAAACGCTCGAAGGTGGCAGGAGAGTTGCAGAGTCCGAACAGCATGACTTCGAAATCCCACAATCCGTTAGCTGTGGCGAACGCTATCTTTTTACGATTTTCTGGGTGGATCTCCACTTGCCAATAGCTACTTCGTAAGTCGAGTGTTTAGAACCACTTCGATCCGAATAAGGTGTTTGGAAAAGGTTTCATCTATTCTTGGCAGGGGATAGCTATTTTTCTTGGTCATGTCATTTAGCCGCCGGTAATCAACACAAAATCTGGTGTAGCTGTCTTTCTTTTGCCCAAGAACTACAAGCGAAGCCCAAGGACTTGGATATGGTTCTATCAAATCATTCTTTAGCATGTCCCTGATCATTTCCCTTCTGTGTCTCGCCGGAAGGCGAGTTCGGGAAGCGACGTGGCATTCCCGATGTGACCGAGCCAGTTAGTGCTCCACCAAAAACTTACGTTTGGTACAGCATGACCTTCTAGTTCCTTGTGCCATTAAACCCTAACAACCTTGATCATTTAACTGACTTCCACTTTCTTGTGCAAGGGTAGTCTTTTTGGCGGCTGTTTGATCGGGGGGTAAGCTATCACTGATGTTGATGCGGTAACTTGTGATGGTACGACCATAGAAGTGTGTTTGCTAAAAACGTGAGCATAGTCGTCGAGTAGGGTCTTGAACTTTGCTGCCTGGTGAAATGTTAAGTGACGGCAGGAGTCAATACACATCTCCCGTAGTTTCGATGACATGGTGCACTCAGCTGCAGTTGGAGTCACAGGTTTATAGTTTGCGATGACAGTGTCTTTCTTAACAGTTCTTGAACTTTCGCTGATGTTGAAGACGCGGACTGGAATAACAGGTGAGGAGGCGTCGATCACTGCACGTGCCACAATAATGTTACTTGCTGGAGGTCGTCTTGAAGATTGTCTGTCATGGCTACGAAAGAAGTGCCAGTAACGATCCTGAATAAGTCCCGGAATGATGCACTCAGTCCTTGGTGGGATTTGGACGTCACCGGTTGCGATGACAAACACACTGCTACAGTCCTTGTCTAAGCTCCATAATGGAATTCTCTCGTTGGACGCACGGGGCACATTACACGAGGGGTTGATGAGGATGCTGGACTGTCGGAGAAAGTCCAGGCCTATAATGCATTCATCGGTAATGTCGGTGGTGTAGCTGCGATGACTATACCTTCAGGTATAGGTCAGGTTTGGCGTAAAAGGCATGTAGACAAACTATTTAACCGTTCACTGTCTTGAGGATGGTTGATGACGTAAAGTTCCACGAGGGTCGGTGTGGAAGCTGGTGAAAGATGTCAGAGCGCACTAGAGTGACGTTTGCACACGTGTCCATCAGCCCTCTGCAGCCAGGGCCATTGATCTTCACCGTCGGCAAGTAGGCCGTTATCGGCCCCGTGTAAAGAAGAGTCTCGTAGGACTGTAGCTGGGACACTTCCAACGTCAATCTGGTTCACACTTGTGCACACGCCGAAGAAGCTCTGTCACTATTCACACAGACCAGACTCGATGCACAAACGCTCCGAAATCGCTTGATAAACTCGCTCTAAAAACCGCTCTGAAATCTACCTGCGGAATTTGCTAGAAACTACGCGAAAATTCTTTTACTTTCCCTCCTGCACACACGCAATAAATCGGAGAGACGCTGCTGATCTTGAGTGCTGTCTCACCTAATCAACTGTTTAATTTTTGTCTTTTGAAACGCCATCTCGTTTCGTCATCAAAAGAGTTGGAAGAGAGAGAAGTGCGTTTCACTTCACGACGCGATCGGATCTATGTCTGAAGAGGACAGACGTATGTTCTCTTGAAACCGGTTTATTTAATGTAATTATTGATTGTGAAAATAAACGTAGTTTATTCTTTGTGAAATTTAATAGTTAGTATAATAAGAGATTGTTGATTGAGAACAAAATAGCATATTTCCAAATACACATTACATAACATAACTTCCATAGGATTTAAAAAATAATTTCTAATGTTACATTAAAACGTTTTGCCAGGAAGCTTTCCAGCATAGCATGAAAATACTGTTACAGGTCTCTAATTAAATAAACAAACAACAAACTAAACTTGTTAGAATGGCAAATAAACAAAGTTAAAGCACAAATAAAGGCGTAAGATCAATGTTTTTAGAAATGCAAGCCAAGTTTATTAAAAATAATAATAACAATTAAAGGAAAATAATAAACAAAATGTAAACTAGATTTCAAAATTTAACAAATCGGAAAATTCGTAAATACGTCAAATAAAGCAAACGCTATTTACAATTACGACAACAGAAAGCTCTGATTTTACACTGAACGAATAACACGGCAATTTAACACATAGTTTTCACTGAAAAAACAGCCGACCAAAATTACGCTTGACACAAAAATAAAAATAACCCAACAAGGGAAGAGCTCTTTACGTTTTACAACCAACCAATCTTACCCAATAAGAGGACGAAATAAGTCAAATTACTCACCCCTTTCGTTGACAACACAACCGGGAAACAGCTCGAAATGTCGACTGAAAATCCGCCGGTTACTCCAATCACCGAAAAATTCGACACAACGGAAATCTTCAGATTTTACCAGAGGAACAACAGTAAGAGGCGCTACCGTGGAAAACCGTCAACTAAAATCACTCGTCGATCAGGCAGACAGAGAAGAAACTACTCAATTAGCATCAGCTTCTCTTTATAAACGGCCCAAGAAGTTCTAGAAAGCTGCCGTCACGTGCCTTTTCTAAATTTTTACACCGCATCGTTATTCTGCGACCTTGACGCGAAATACCTTGCTCTCAAAGCCAAACAGCAGATGCAAAACAACCGACGATTCTACCGCCTCCACTCCTCCATTCCTGGGGCGTAATTTTCCTTTTTCTAAACAGATGGCGTTAACAGCACCTGTTTCAATACTATATATTTGAAATTTCTTCGTTTCCATCGTTGATTGTTACTGGAATTAAAGTTTATGCTATCATGCAATAAGAGAATAAAAAGCATGTTTGATAGTTATTGCTTGTTCTTACGAAAGCAATTTGCGTTTAAAATAACTTCCCTGGTTATTTACTGCAAATTTTGAGAAATCATTTCCATTTTTATTGTTTCACAGTTTTCAGTAATTTTACGTGAAAACGATCGGAAATCCGTAAAAGTTGGAAGCTCCGCATCCGAAGAAGGTAATCACGTGCGCTGCGTCTTTGTGTACGAAGTTTTTGATAAGAAGTTGGATCAATAGTTGCTTTTTTCGAAACCTCGATTAACATTAAGTTGTAATTACTGTAACTTTTGCTTTATACGGTCGAAAAACGTGTGCTTAAATTATACTATTCACTGTAAGTTTTGTGGCACTTTAAAGGTAAATTAAACATTATAACAGCAAAAATATTACCTTTCAGACATATTTTTTTGCGTTTCAGAACGAGGGATGTAATGTTGGAGGACGGCGGTGCTACGGTTATGTTGATATTGATCAGCACTTCCACTTCCGCATTAATATTCCCCGTACAATGAAGCACCAGCTTAAACACTAAAACAAAACAAACGGGCTATAATTGCGCCATAGAAAAATCAAATTAACACTAACGTTAAAACAATATTATCATCACAATGGCATGCTTTCCAACCTGCAGATATCTGC